>RJWT010015693.1:0-20272 GCA_004365215.1 Cuniculus paca | reverse complement strand
TCACGGTCATGGTTGACCCCAGAGGTCTCTGCAGAGAGGCACGGGGGTGAAAGAGAGTGTGGGATGCAGAGATCTGCACTGGCTGGTGGTGAGTGCAGGGGATTCAATCACCCCATGGGAGAGAGTGATTGGCCAGGCACCATTTTGGAGTCAGGCTGGATATGCTTGGGGCCAAGACTTATACCCACTTCTGCCAGCAGTGCCAGGTTGTGGGTGGACCCACAGAAGTTGCTTGGACCGAGTTCCGCTCCCATGTGCATTCCAGACAACATTGGGTACGTTCCTAAACAGCTTAGATCCACAGGACCTGGCCAGTTATGCTCCTGTGAAAATGCTGGGGACCCTTGTGGGCTGGTACCAGACTCAGGGTTGAGGCACAGGTGCCCACCATCAGATACCCATAGCCAGCACTGGCCAGAAGAACCGAACAGTCATCTGGAAGCTCTAGGTTCTGGGCGGACCCACAGAGGATGTTTGGACCGAGTTCCTCTCCCTTGTGCATTCCAGACAGCATCGTGTAGGTTCCTAAACAGCTTAGATTCACAGGCCCTGGCCAGGTCTGCTCCCATGCAAACTCCAGGTGGGTCGGTACCCAGCTCAGTGCAGAGACACAGGAACCCACTGTCAGATGTCTGTAGCCAGCACTGCTCAGAAAACCCAGACTTGCTTTGGAGAAGTTGTGGCCAGCGCCAGGGTGCATGGGACCACACTACCCAGGTGTGTGGAAGAAATCAGGAGTATGCCAAGACGAAGAGGGAGAGGGCAATCTCTGGTGTCCAACCCAAGCAGCACAAGTCCATGAGAGATAAACACAGAGGAGATCGAGAATCACACACCTGAAATGACTGAAGTGATGTCAACTGAAGTGAAGAAACAACTTCAGGAAGCTATAAGAGAAATTAGAACAGAAATTCTATCCCAAGTAAAACAAGAAATGGAAACCATAATAAAGAAATACTAAGCATCTCTAAAGAAGACACAGATAAAAAAAATAGAGGAGCAGAGGAAAATGAGGAAATCCATGAATGAACAATATAAGAGATTTAGAATGCATGAAACAGATTCAAAGAGATATCCAGAAAATTAAAAACTCCACTGAAAGCTGGCAAAATTACTTGAAAGAAACTGAAGCTAGACTTTCAAACCTTGAAGACAGGTTTGCAGCTTGTAATCATGAAAGGAAAGATCTCTTAAAAATAACAAGGACTCAGGAAGTAACAATTCAACAGCTGCTAGACAACTCAAAGAAGCATAACTTAAGAATTAAAAATGTGAGTGAAAAAGCAAGGGTCAAGACAAATGACATCAGGACTTTATTTACAGAAATAATTTCTGAGAACTTCCCAAGCTTGGAAAAAGAAAGTGACATTCAAATAAGTGAGGCATATAGAACTCTAGCTAGCCATAATCAAAACAAATCTACATTCAGACATACAATAATCAAGATTCCAGAAATTCAACTCAAGAATAGAATATTAAAAGCTGTTAGAGAAAAGAAACAGAGCACCTATGAAGGAAAACCCAACAGAATCACAGGAGACTTCTCAATACAAACTATCAAGTCAAGAAGAGGCTGGAGTGAAGTACTGCAAATCCTGAAAGAAAACAACTCCCAACCCAGACTGGTGTATCCTACAAAACTTTCTTTCAAAATTAATGGAGAAACAAGATACTTCCATGACAAAAACAACTCAAGGAATTCATGACCACCAAACCGACCCTACAAAGAATACTAAAGGACATTCTAGAGAGAAAGAGAGAAAGGACCAAGGTCTCAGGAACAGCAGAGGGGGACCATCAAATAGGGCCAGTCGATTGAATGGAGAGGAAAAATAGGGAACCAATGGCAGGAAAATAGCATGGCAGAGACAATGCAGTGCAAGAATGCCTCAAGGCACCAATAGAAAGAAACACAGGCAGAGTGGATCAGGAGACAGGCTCCATCAATATGCTCTATCAAGAAACACATTTAGCTAGAAAGAAAATTCATAGACTGAAAGTCAAAGGAGAGAGAACAATGCCCTATGTGATAGGGAGCCAGAAAAAAAAGTAGGGGTAGCCTGCCCATTAATTGCAGAACTGATAAGAAAGACATGGTATTTTATGTGATGGAAACCTACATAGCTATAAAGGAAGACAACCTCAAGGCTCTTGTAGGTGGATAGAGGCAACTGCTGATCATGCTTATGGATGAAATGTTTGAGTCACATGGGTGAATTTCGTGTTGTCTCCCTAGTATAACAAACTAAAGGAGTTAGTGGGATCCAAAATGCACAGTACATATTAGGAAAGTCAAAGGGGAGGAATTATCTAAAAAGGGAAGGAAGTGGCCACCGTTAATCTATTTTCATGATTTGAAACTCATACTGTCTTCATTGTTCTGATTAGTTTCATTTTATTCTGATTTGTTTGATTTTATTATACTTGATGGCATGGACAGCTATTTTAAAGATAACAAAATATACAATTGCAGCCATTGAGGATGTCCAATTATCTTGTTTAGAAATCCTGTATTGTTTTCATGTTTTGTTTTGGTTGATTTTACTCTATTCTGTGTTGTTTGATTGTAATATGTCTGAAGATGCAGGCAACTATCCTGAAGATAACAAACATTCTGGTAGCCACTGCTGTTTTACTAGTATCTTGAAGCTTTGTATTGCTTACATGGTTCTGCTTTGTTTGTTTTTGTTTTTTTTTTTACTGTTTTATTTTATTATATTTTGTTTGATTTTACTTATCCCTGATGGTATGGGCAGGTATATTGCCGATAACAAGAGGCTTATGGTAGCCATTATCGATTGCTTTTTACCCTGTTTAGAAGTCATATACCATGTTCATTGTTTTGTTGTGATTGACTCCACTCTGTTTTATTTTGTTTGGTTGTATTCTTTTAAAAAAAAATGGCAATTGCTCCCGAGCTTCCAAATGCTGGGGTCAAATGTGCTAATGAGGTAGTGGCTAAACATAAGAGTATAGTAGAATTGATCCATGTACATGGCTTATGAAGTTGCTATTAGTTTTTCTGTTTTTGTGCATAAGCTAACACAATGATGTGCTTTCTATCTCTGTCATGTGCTGGATAACTTTTGGTTGCTATTATTGCAATATGCATTATCAAAACCTGAGTTAGAGCTGGGCGTGGTGGCTCACGCCTGTAATTCCAGCACTCGGGAGGCTGAAACAGGCAGATCGTTGTGAGTTTGAGACCAGCCTGGGCTACAAAGTGAGCACAAGGCCAGCCTGAATGGCATAGTGAGACCCTGTCTCAAAAACAGGGCTGGGGATCTAGCTCAGCAGCCTAAGCGCCTGCCTGGCAAGTGCAAGGTTGTAAGTTCAATCACCAGTGCCGAAAAAAAAAAAAAAACTGAGTTAGGCCAATGAGTTCACAATAAAGCATAAATCAAATGAACTGCTAATTATTTAGCTGAGAAAAGATTTGTTTCCTTAACATAACATTTAATGTTGCAGAATAAGAATTTCAATGAGTTGGCATGGAATTTGCACGTAGCTTAACACCTTAGGCTCAGTTCATTTTGCTTTCAGTACAGTAAAAGTGTTAATCCCTTCTTTCAAAAACCTAACCAAAATTGCTTGGAATTGGAGCATCCAAAGAGAAATTCACTCTGAAATATCATTGTTCATGTAGAATAAAATTTGATTCTTATAGCTGTAGAAAATGAGCAGAATTTGGAGAAATTCTAAATTAAAAACTTGTCTCTATAGAACACCTTTGTCTTCCAATTAAAAATGCTGATTTTAGTTTATGAACTCTCAGCAATCAGAATGCCCTAAAATATATGCATAGAATCTCAGTTTCAGTTTATCAAATTGAGGACTTACCTGTACCCTCTAAAAGTACACTGGTCATAAAATCATGAAATTTCAACTGTTTTCAATTCTAAACAGTTGCAAAAGGAGATTGTGCCAAGGAAAAATCTCAGAAGGGTGAAGGCAGAGAAAATGGTTGGTCTATAATGAACCTTAACTTCTTACAGCTACCTTGGTTTCAGTCAAATATATTCAAATCACACTGGCAATATCTCATCTGGCTGAAATTCAAAAAGAATAAACTCTTCTCTTTGTTAAGGTAACTTTGAGACCAACTAGACAATTTCTGGGATATAAGTCAACAAATCCCAAGTTTATTTTGTTGTTGTTTTTCCATACGTATGTTTTATTTCCTCCAACTAGATTGTGATTTTCCATGATAAAATTGACCCCTACATCAAGGATTCAATGCATTCATTCATTTCACAAATATTTATTGAATGTCTATGCTGAATAAGAAGATGTGAAAATTTCTATTTATCATGCCAGTGTTATGTAGAAAGTTCACAGTGAGAACGTTTAAATAATGCAACTTTTCATCTTATATCAGCTTCATTAGACATAGAGTATCTCAGCTTTATTCATCTTCAATACATCCTTATTGATGGCTCTTGTGCTACTCTGTCAACCACAGAGAATGCACAATGATAAGTCAAACACATGCGGCTCTTGCCATAGATGGCTTATGTCAATAATTCTTACCAATACAGTATATATAAATGTTTTATCGGGGCACTCTACAGAGGAGGTGGTCTCATCATTTGAGGTGGCAGAGAACGTTGAAGAGTCAGCTATTCCCAAGAAATGACATTTGATTTGTGACCTAAACAATAAGTATAGTTGCCAAGGCATCTTAGACAGGGTCCTAAAGGGTAGCCCTAAGACACAATCCCTAGACCAGTGACCTACTATGAAGTGCTGCATAAGGGCTTAGGGAGTGGGGCAGAGAAGGGAAAAAGAAACAAGCAGAAGTGTAAAGTAACTTCAGCCAGATCCTTCAGGAGATTCTGGTTCACAGGCTTGCCTCAGAGTTTTCCTGATCTATGGCAAGTTTGCTGGTCTTTTTCTTTTTTACTCAGGGTCATTGGTTACTGGCCCTTGGGAACAGAGGTGGAGAGTCTAAGTTCCTGACTGCAAAGTGGCTGCAGTGATTTTCAAGCAATCTTCCACAAAGGAGCTGGAGGTACTAGGTAGATGGAAGGCCACAAAAGAAGGTGCTAGTAATTGACAGAAAGGCTCCTAGGGAATCAGTGATATGACTAGTATTGTCCCTTACAACAAAATAGTGAAAGGTGTTCCAAGATAGTCAAAGCTCTTATGGTGGATAGAACCTTACTAGTAGGCAGAATTAGAGTAAATGTGGAATGTTCGGAGCAAGTGAAACCTCTGTAAGTTCATATGGGGTGGGCTGGAGAGGAAGGGGAAGCCCCTGAATGGTTTTTACAGGGGAGCAATGAGACACTCAGGTTTGCATTTAAAAGATTTTTCAAGAAGCAGCAGCACAGGAAATACAGAGAGGCTTCAGTAGAGGTAGATAAACCTAGAATGTAGTCTAGAGAAGGAATAAGGGTGGGGCAGAGATAATGTCAAAGTGAAACAGAATGCAGAAATTGTAGGAGGTAAAATTACTATGAACTGTTGATGGATTAGATGGGACAGGGAATGCTGAGAGGGCTGTCCCAAGATTTCTGGCTTGCCTGATGAGCAGATAGTAGTTTCACTATTATGAAATTGTGGACATCAGAATGTTAGATTCTCAGGACTCGGAAGTAAGATTCATGTCCATGGACAGGTGGAGGTTCATCAGTCACTGACTGCTTCAATTGTGATAAGATACTACCTGCTGACTGAATAACGTTTTAGGAAAAAGAAATTGACCAGAAGTCAATTTCAGAATGGGAGTTTGGCAGATATCTTGGTTACTTTTCTTGTTTCTGAGACAAAATATCTGATGCTCAAAATTAAGGGAGGAAAAGTATTCAGCTCACAGTTTGTGAAGGTTTCAATCCATAATCAGCTGGGTCCAAGGGGCAACAGTACATGGTGATGGAAGACAACAAAAGCAACAAAAGCAAAAAAGTAGGGGATAGAGAAAGCCTCTTTTTTGTCCCTTATATTGTATGTAGGCTGTTCACTCTAGGGTTGGTACAGCATTCACACCCTCAATCCCAGAACTAGACAATGAATCAATCACAAGCTCTAGATTCAGCTGTCTCCAGAAAGACCACCCCCCCCATGACTGCATGAGGCTTTGGGGGGACATCCAGACACAAACTATAACAGCAGATCTAGATGGGATTAAAGCAGTCACCTTGCTCCATGAAGGACATGGGACAGAATTGGAGTTGGGGGAGAGATAAAGAATACATGAAGAAGAAGAAGAGATAGAATATAATTAGGGCTTATGTACGTGATCCAACTAGAAGTCAAGACTTTGCACAAATACTTGCTTGGATATTAATAATATTTTTGCCAATGTTTGAGAATACTTTCCATATAATAATACATGCTTTGCAAATGTTTAATAGGAATACTTTTCCAGGTATATTAGTTTTTATCCAGGTACCTTTAATTTTACACTATGGAATGTTCACAAGATTTCCCATTAAGTTTTTTTTTTTCCACTGCTTTTTGTAAGCTTAGGCATTATCTCCCGATTTAGAGAGAAACATGGATCTAGAGTTTGTTTTTTACAATGCTCATACGTTTGGAAATGAACCCTAACTGGCCATATGCTGTTCATGGGGAAGTCAAGGTGGGGCATGTGGCACTTTGTTTACTTTTCTATAAAATTTTTCTGAGACTTTTATAACAAGCATTTGACGAAGTTATTTCCAGTTCACAGGTCTGAATAGTAGTGCCGGGATTTCCTCACCAGACTTTCTCCTGCAGTCTTTTTTCAACATGACCTCCAAGGTGTTCTCTCAACACCAGCGTTCAGCTCCCCATCTGGCCCAGAGACGGCAGTGGCCCAGACTCCAGGTCCCTTGCAACCTTCCTTCTGTCTCTGCTCCACCTCAGTGTCCTCCCTTTGTGGGCTCCTTCAACCTCCTGGGTTCCTCAGGAAACCCAGCACAGCCTCAGCAGATGCCTTTGCACTGAGTTTCCTCTGTGCCCCAGACTCCTGCCTGGTGAACTCCCTTTCCTCCAGGTCTTTCTCAAGAGTCTCCTATCACTGGCTTCTTCTCAATCACACTCTCGTCAGACTACTTTCTCATCCTTCTTTTACCTCATGTCATCTGCCAACAGGTGCACAATTACTTTTTATTAATTTTCTGTCTTCCAGAATATAAACTCTTTATGGATCATTCTCAGTTTCAATTTTTACTGTATTTCCAGTAGCCAAAACTATACTCTACTTAAACAAAATAGCTACTAAATATATACATTTACACATATGCATATACATATAGTGATGAATGAATGATATGTCCAGGCTTTAATGAAATGTCTAACAAGTATGGTATATCTGTTATGAAATAAACTACAGTTGTTAAAAATTGAGATGATTTTTAATAATATAGAAAAATGCTTGTGCTCTACTGCTCAAAAAGGGGAAAACATAAAGTATTTACCTTACAAAATGCATGGGTGAAAAAATCCAAGAGGAAAGAAATAGTAACAGTTCCTTCTCATTGGAAGAATTTTATGTGGCTATTTTGATATTTGTATTTTTATATATTTTCTGAATTTTCTCTAAAACTTTTAAATATAGAAAGTAGGGAACTATTAAAGAAATATATTAGCAAGCTCTAATCCTAAGTTTCAAATCAGGGCAATACTGGTGGGACCAATAGTAATAACTAGATTCTGTGAAGGTATTCATAATATACATCAGTAGGCACTCCTGGACAGGATGAATATGAGCCTGTTAAGGCATTTAAATCAGACCATGAACTGATGCTGTGAGCTAATACATGTAAAGTGGGTGGCAAGCGTGGGGTTCACACAAGCAGACACAGCGTCTCTCTTGCTTCTTATAAAATCTAGAGCTCACAGAGTGGCAAATAGCACACAGTTAAAGAATTATTGAATAAATGAGGACATAAGGATTAGCGCCACTATACCCTCCAAGAACTAGTGAGAGAATTAACATCCATGTCCCTGGACTTCACATCTCTGAAGATTTATCACACCTGCCATCATTTGCGTATGCAGGTATTTCCCTCCAACTACAAGATTTGTGGCCACTTTGACTTTGCGGACATCTATGTTTCCATTGCACCCACAGGATCTGTTACAAAGTAGGAACTCAAAAAATATTTGTGGCCTGACTAAGAGATGGGATGCAAGCAAGGTAAAATGTGCTCAAAATCATATGTGGTTACGAAGGAGTCTGGGGAGCTGAGGGAGCAGAATGTAGATATGTTTTAAAGGAATCGTCAAGCTACCTGAAGAGCACACATGTGAGCTCGACCTTGGGAAGTGGAATTTTTAATGTATGATAGGGAAATAAGAAGGTGTCATTTAGGCAGATGATAGCACGATCAGCAGTATCAGACATGCTTCCATGGGTTTCTGAGACTTGATGCCCTTTGGAAAGTTAGTCCTATTAAAGAAAAGTTTAATTGTAAGGACCACAGCTGGCACCTTAAGTGCCAGATGCTGGTTTTGTTTCATGGTTAATGGTGGCGACACCGCTTAATTGTATATTTACAAGCAAACACATGTTGTTTCATGAAAACTACTTGATAATTACACAGTGACTACTGGAACCCCTGATAATTACACAGTTACATGTGTTACGTTACCAAGTTACCTCCTGATAGCTGAGTAATTAACTTGTCAGCTCAGCAAATGAGGCCGAGGGAGGCATCTGCGATGCTTCTCTTTCTCTTAGCAGTGTCTGTGGGTTCAGTCAACACTTGCTGGACTTGGCGGTGTCCCCCAGGCCCTGAAATTGAAGCAGAAACCCCTCCCACCTCCCAAGCACCCTGAGCGCCGTCTCCACCACATTCACTGTGCAGGGAACTTCCTAGCACCCAACTGTTCTCCACATTCTGAGTACCAACTGAGCCCCCAGTCTGCAAGGTCATCACTGAGGTCACTGCAGGGCTTCACAAAGCAGGGTCCTGCACCAGAAAGGCCTGGCTGCGGCCTTGGATCCTGGAATCTTTTCAGGTCTGTGGATTTCGTTTCCATTTTCTAGTTTATAAGTGCACTTGATAATGGTTATGAAGCAGCCATTAGAATAACAGGGAATGAGGAGCCTGGATGAAAGAACCCAACTAACCCTACCCACCCCTACCACACCCTGGTGAGTTCCCAGTGCTTCTTCTACTTGGGACTGTTGAAACAGCTGGACATTCACAGCGATTTTTGTTTCCAATTCTCCAAATTAAAATTCAGATATATTAACAAGATCACTTGGTCCTTTTTCAAAATGTAATGAAATAAATGGATTTAGCTAAATGGTGCCCAAAATATCTGAAATGGTAGAGGTAAATAGATACAGTTTTCAATTTAACAACACTAGCACCTGAGGTGAAAAATGATAACCATCATCAAAGGAGACCTACACAGAAGGGAGAATTGCAGAGTTCCAAGCCCTGACTAGTGAAGCACCATGCCCCATCAAGAATTCTCTGTTTTCTGTCCAGAGAACAGAGTGTCGTGCACTGTACAGGAGATGTAAAAAGAACACTCCCTCCAGGATTGGATGAGATACTACATAAAACGATGTTTGTGTTAGAGAAATGAGGTGCAGTCTGCCCCCATGGGGCTCTTTATGCAGCACCAACCAAGCTGCACAGAGTACTGATGCTTGCCATTCACAGCTTAATTTTTCACTGCCTCTGGTGCCCTGATGGAACTTAGGACAGTTATGGGTAGCAGTTGCTCAGTGACTGCCATGTGACAGGCACACATTTTCTACACACACTGCACCATCCCTGCAGTGCAGGGAAGGCACCATCCTCATCTTCACTATTTGCATGGAGCAACCGAGGCATATTACAGCTCATATTAACTCGCCTGAGGTCACTCCCATTCAGTGACACTAGTAGGAGTAGAGCCAGAGATGACCATCTACACAGTTCCACTGTCAGACACCAAGCTTGGTATGGAGCTGGGAAAGAGCATCTATGCTCCTGGGTCCCTGGGGAAGCTACACACTACGTGCTCAGTCCCACAGAGGAGCAGGAACAGACCTGGCACCACCCATTTCCCTGGAGTAGGACAATCGCAGGTCTCTGCTCGGTTGCCTCTGCCTCCTGAGAAAACATGACAGGAAAGGTGTCAGTCACATGTGACCAGTTTATTCCTTGCCAGGGTATGTTTCTGCACCCTGCTTAGTCTGGGGAGCTAGAACAGACCCAGGTGGATAAGGATAAGGGATTCAGACATAAACAGTAGGGAAGCACTGTCAAGCTGAGCTCATAGTCTGTCCCAAGTAACTTATGGATTCATTCTACCATGGTACCCACCTGAACACATTGGGTCCCTGAGTCTTACAAACTTCTGGTAAAAGATATATCCAAATTTAAACTCTGAGCCATAGGGAAGGAGAGAAAGCCACCTGTGGCAGTGGTCATTTTAATGCCTTTGCTCCTCTGGCAAAGGGTTCTTTATGGATCCCCAGAACCGTCCTTGTTAAAGAAAGGTGGACAACTAACTATGGACAACAGTGGGCTGGCCAGGAGCAGGGTGCTGCCAGCAGCCCCATGCTGGCCTGGGGAGGAGCAGAAGCTTCCAGAAGAGGGATTGTTTCAGAATGAGCAGGAATGGACAGAGGCAGAGGAGAGAATGACAAGAAATCAGTGCACACCTGATAACCAGAGAGGTGGGGGTAGAAGCTGTGGCCATGGACATAACATGCAATCTGCTTGTTAGATTAAAGTCAAAAGTAACACATAGAGCATGAACAATAAGGCCTGTGAATCTTTTCTTGTAAATAATTACAAGGAATGTGGGCAAGCATAAGCTTCAGAGTCCTGTTTTCCTGATGTGTGGATAGTCCTGTACATGGTCCACAGGGAAGAGGTGAAGGATAGTCAACTTCACTTCTGGGGACAGCTGTTTCCAGTGGTGACATCTCCACTGCAGATGGCAGAGTCCACCCTGTCCATGCCTGGCCCCACCCATGGCTTTTAACCGGCTTCTAACTGCAATCTTAACTTCAGGTTAGATCTGCCCAGTGGAGGCATTCATCACTGAAAATTCTGGAACCTAATCTTTTACTTAAGGCATCATGAAAAGAAAAGTATTATTGACAGTGACTGAATTCACTCTGAAATTGTACAAACTTAAATAATAGCTAATGTTTACTGAGAGCTTTCTTTGTTCCCAGCCCTCTACTAAAGGATTTATATTTAGATTGCTAATGCAATCTTTGCTGTAATATAAATTTGAGATTAGGTGCCCATTCTGTTTCCAAACTCACTCCCTATAATCTCCACAGAATTATTCACTACCATGGGAGAAAAAGTGGGTCCATTGGTTATTTGGGCCAAAATGTAATTGAGCTTTTATGGCTAGAACGAGATGCAGTGTGGTATAATGGGAACATTTTGAAACTCTGAAGTTACAGACAACTGGCTTCAGTTCAGTTCAGCTCAGACTAGAAGTGTTGAGCCTCACAAGAGGAATTTTAACCAATATGAACTCATAAGAAAAGCACTGTGAGTGGAATTAGTATCCAAAAATCAACAATGACAGACCATCTGCTTGTAAGGACCTTGTAAATTACTAGAAGAGAAGACACAGAAACAGACACTTTCAAAACAAAAGGACAGACTGAAGTGGTGATGAGGAGAGAGGGTGGACACTTTGTCCAGCTGACACTAGATCTTCAGAGATAAACGAGAGAGATATCCAGCTAGGAATGACTACACTGAAACTCCAGGCATCGAGAACACTGAGCAAAGCTCAAAATAAGGGCACTTAGTGAATTATTAAAAATATCAACAACATACAGTGTGTTGACTGTGTGAGGTGGGGAAAACTCTTTTACCTGTCTAAGTCCTGTTTCCTCAACACAAAATGAATGTAAACAGTGCTTATGTCGCCAGATTGTTGCTAAGATTAAATTTGAAAATCAATGAAGTACTCAGTGTCATGGTATTCACAAATAAATATTTCATACATGCTAATGTATGAATTATAAATTTTAGGGTCATTTGTGATCTAGAGTACAAACCTTAAAACCAGGATTTTTATTGCTAATTTTTATTGTGGACCTTTAAAGGATGCAGAGGGAGGGTATAATTCAGCTTTCCCCCTGAGTACCCCCAGGGACTCATGCTCCATAATCACCCTGTGAGATAGTGGCAAACATGGTTAGCATATAGAACACCCTATGTGGCTTTACTTCAGTCATTTCTTAACTTTAGGGGACTGTGCTTCAGTAATTCATCACTAATGTTGAAGGCCAAGATTTCTTAATACCTGAGAGTCTGACCCACGTCACAGGTATCCAGATCAATGAAGGCTCCAGTGTGCCAAGATCATTGAACATTTTTTTTCAGTCTTAATATGGCTGACTTGTGACAGGGGATGTGCTTAATCGCTGTCTTCTCAGTCTGAGAACTGCCCTCGGGACCACAGCCTTTCACCTTGCTGGGGAATGTGGTATCTCTGGCTTCCTGGGGACAGGAAAGAGCATGTTCTTCTAGGCCTCAGAATCCACTTCTAAAAGAGAAGATGCATTTGTAATCCATTGCTTTCCAGTGCCTTCCAGGATTCTGCTACAACATCAGATCACAGGTTACCCAAGGGACAGCTGAGTCCCAAGGGCCTGGATTTGGAGTGGCAGAAATCCATAGCCAGGGCACAGTGTCCACGTTCAGAGTCACCAGGGCAGGAATGTAGGGCCCCAGTAAGAATGGTGAGCCATGTGCAAGAGCAGTATCTCAGTACCCAGCTGAGGATTTTGGAAAGAAAGCCAGACCTGAAAGTTGGCAGTGCTCATGGAGGCAGGGAGCAGGGAGAGCCAAGAAGAAAGTTACTTGCTTGAGTGCAGCTCAACTGGGTCAAGGAACTTCTGCATCTCTGCCCAAGTTCCTCCCAAGCCATGCACTGCTACATTCAGAAACAACTTCCACCTACCCCGCAGATGCCTCCCTCTTCACAGACTTGAAACAGCCCTGTCTGTCCTGGGGCAATGCCAGTCTAGAGAGGTGACATCCTGTATCCTCTGGGCAGACCTGTGGGCATTTGTGAAGAAGATGGGCCAGTTGCAGAGACTCCATGTCTGCTGTGTCTGCAGTGCTTTCCGGTGTTGTCCTATTTAACCCTAAGACAAAATCCTGACAGCAAAGTATCATTATTGCCTCTTTGATAAATGATGAACATGAAGCTCAAGTTCACACAGCTGCTCATTTGGGAGTGGAAAGTCTCACCTGCGCTGAACTCCAAAGCCTGGGCCCCTTGGCCTGGTCTGTGTCAGTGCTGAGAACATGAGACCTGTGTGCACATGATGCCAGAGCGTGGGTGGTAGCCTGGTCCTTGGAGAGGGGAAAAGCTGGCCTTACTTTGTGTTGTGTGTGCTTCCTCATCACCACGGGGTCATGCAGGAAGGAGGCACTGGGGTTTGGATTCAGCAGCTCCCTCAGGTGATGTCCTGGTCCTACGGCCTGAGCACCACCTCACCCTCCAGCTCCTCGTCTCTCTTTTCCCTTTTTTCCTATACCAACCCCACCTCTTACCCTCATACATTTCAGCCTGGTTGTATTGTACTCGGGAAAAACACACAAGGCTTGTTTTAAACTTAAAACAACAGCAACTCCTACTCACATTTTATGAACAGTGGCTCTCCTTTATTGAGCACCTGCTACTGCCTGTACTCTCCAAGTCAAACTCAATATAACTCATAGCATGCCTCTCAAATTGGTTTTATAAATTCTATTTTGAGATGAGACAACTGAAGAACAAAGCTATTTGAGATCACATTAGTAAACTAGTTAGGGTGTAGGCACAGGGGCCAAGAACCTGGTGAAATCCAGGTCACAGCTCTGGAGCCTTGATCTTGCCCAGAGCCTTGCTCTCAGGTGGTGGTGGGTAGAGGAGCTCAGTCAGAGGGCTCAAGAAGAAAGGGTGCTTGACAGTCACTGCTCCTTCCACGGCTCTGAGGGGCATAGCACGCACAGCTGCGAGAGCACACAGCATGCAGCATGCTCTGGCTGCAGCTCACCTGAGAGGTTCGCCGGAGCCAGAGCATTTCTGGCTGCTCATGTCAGAGCCTGAGGCCTCCCACCCACGTGGCAAGACTGACACCATGTGGCCACCTCCCAGGCCTCCCCAGCCACCTCCCCCAGCTGTCCCAGGTCCCAGAAGTCCTCAGAAAGACGCCGAGCAACAGAGCAGCCCAGACAGGAGGGAGGGGAGCTTCTCTCCACAGTGAAAATGCTGCTGCAAGTGGAAAACTATAAAGCTGCCTGAGGCATGGGAGAACTGGAAATCAGGGCTTTTAAAAATTTTTCTGTGACATATTTGTTAATTTATATCCTTACTGACTTTGCATTATATACAAATACAGGTAATTTAAAAAGTTGCATTGAAATTTCCATTAGATAATCCATTTTAAATTTGGTCATGCAATGAATGAAAGAGAAACAGTGATAGAAACAAAACTACAGGCCCAGAAATAAGAGTGTAAAACATGCATGACTAAAACTGCAATGCAAGGACA
This sequence comes from Cuniculus paca, assembly GCA_004365215.1. Classification (NCBI taxonomy): domain Eukaryota; kingdom Metazoa; phylum Chordata; class Mammalia; order Rodentia; family Cuniculidae; genus Cuniculus; species Cuniculus paca. The sequence goes on along the minus strand of RJWT010015693.1, from coordinate 5,817 downwards.
CAGGGAAACATCAGTTCAGTGCTACATCTTCTCAAAACCAATGGCAACATGGAGGCCTCATTGATTATATTGTAGGAGAGAAAATGAAACATGAGCTGAAAACTATCAGAACTACTCCCAAACCTACCCAGGGGCACTGGGAAAAACAATCCAAGGTCTCAGTGAGTGTGGGATGTGAGAGTTCTCAGTGACTGGGTGTGCAGATGTGCACATCTGACCAGATTATTCTCCTTCAAGTTTGGCAAGGAAGGAAGCACTCACACTGGGACCCTGCCTTCCATTTCTGCATTTTAAAAATAATACATGGTATTTTTTTTCATTATTGCTCTTGATTTTGTGTGTGAAGAATGTTTTGTTCTTTCCCTTAAATGATTGCTGCCAATTAGTTTGCTTTGGCTGAAGTGCAGTATGTTCCATTTTAAGAAGTCGATGCTGGGCTTTTACTGAGAAGCACAATAAATTAATCATTAAATCAATTGTATTGATTGAAACTTGCATGACATGAAAAATTGCCGGGCAAGGAATATTCCTACCTCAGGACAGGAGGGGACCTCAGTATGGTGGGGGGAACCTAGCCACCACCCTCTCATTGTCTCACGTTTTTCCTGGGATGTTAGCTTCATTTATCAATCCTCAGATACATATGGTGGTCATTTAATCTCAGATGTCTCCCTGAGTGATAGCGGCTGTTGATTACACGATTGGCCAGCCCTGGACTCCTGGCTCAGTGTACCACAGTTAGTGCGTGTCTGCCAACAATAAACCTGTGGAAGCACATTCTGACCCACTTTGTAGAGGGAGACCAAGGCTAGTGGGTGTGCTTGGGGAGACTCACCTAATGAGGAGGGACGTCCTCATTGGAACCAGCCCTTAGTGAACCCAAGTCCATGATCTGCTCTTATCACAGAATCATAGCTTCAGTTAAGGAAAGAATGGAGAGATGGGTACCAACACATGCTCCTCACCAGGTGCCAGCACAGGGCATCAGAGTGTTGGAGTTAAGGTTGGGTTTTGTTTGAAGAAAAAGCATATTGGTCACCAAAGCCCAACACAAGGAGAGGAAGAGCTGAGAGGCCACACAGATGCCAGGGAGGACTCCGAGGTTACTGCTGGTGAGAGGAGCCTGGGGAGGAGGCAGTGCCAGTCCAACCTGAGCTCTTATCCACATGAATTGCACCAGACACTTTTGGCACAAGCTTCCAGAGTGCTGGGTGTGTGTGGGCACAGTTTTCAGTTTCAAAGTCCTTACTGTGCACCTTGACATGTGGTTTAAGATCTCTAAGCCTCAGTTCCCCAGTCCATGCAATGGGAACACACATACCTTCCTCTGAGTACACTCATTCTCACGGAAGTGCAGACCAGCAGAAAGGAGCTGTGCTGGTCTCCTCCCTTTTTCCCAGAAACAGAATCTCCCAGCCTGTGTGGGATGACTTTCTTGTTGGATGATTACAAGAAAGACTCAGAAGGAAGAGTAGGCACTTTTTCTGGACAAAATACTAGCCACAAAAAAGGATGAAAAACTCAAATGAAGTTTCATTTTGCTGGGTAAGTTCTATACACAGATAAAAACAAACGAAGTTACTTATTTACACCATCATCTCCCAAAAAGGCCAGAATCAGAAGAGTCTCGGTTACAGTGTAGCAGCATTTGAAGGCCAGCTGAGGACTCAACTGAGATTTGAAATTCTGGTACCAGACAGAGCTTGCAGTTCTAGGGAGGAACAGGAAATGGCCTGGCTCAGAGTATTCCTTCTAACTTCTTGAGTCCATTTATTTTATGGTTCTGACTCTATGCCGAAGCCATTTGGAGTCTTTAAGAATTTAAATAGCAATGTCCAATTAATAAGGCATAAAACCTCCATGCCCTCACCTCTTGTATTCGCCTGGCTCTTGGTTATGCACATGAATTGGTGAGAGATGCTGGCAATCTGGATCTCCACAGCATAGCTGAGGAGGAAGTGGTCAGAGTGGTCTCAGAGTGAGTCCATGCATTTGGAACCTTTTCCCAGTCATGGACAGAGCCACGAAATCAAGAAGAACCATATTTCCTTGAGGACATCATGTGTCTATGGCTGGAAGGGGATGAAGGCTTTGGTGGTTTTATTTCTTGCTGAGACATTCTGGAACTTTCTGGAACTTGTATCCTGGCTGTTTGGACTGCAACTGCCCCACATAGACTTCTAACAATGAGGTGTCTCTGAGGGATTAATGAGACAGCATCATGCCATTCATAGTGACAATTAAAACTACTATTTTTTTCCCAGGAATATGTTCAACTCTTTCAAAATGATTTTTTATAAAAATAGTTTCATGCTTAAAGTATAAATTTCACCTTTACTTGAGCAAAGTCAAAGTAAAAAATGTACGTGAAGCAGTGTGGCTCTAGGAACATTCAATTATATTAAATAGGAGAGACCAGTAAGTCTTTCCTTTGCTGATTTTTTGGTTTTACTTTTGTGTAACCAATATTAGGTATTCTCAGTCAACCCAGAAAGATAAAACGCTCTCTTTAAGGGTGCATGGGGCTTTTAGTTTTGGGGAAGGAAGGACAGAATCTGCGATCCCTTCCCTCTTAATCTGTAGATGATGCAAACCTCTGTGTTTTGCACAGATTCCTCCTTGCTAGACAACACAAGGGAACAAACCCACTGCTTTCTATTGTCTTTGAGAGGCAAGTCCAAGTGTCCCTCAAAGCACAATCACACCAACAACTGCTTTAAACTCAATGTAAAACAAGACTTTATAGGAAACCTTCAGATTCTTCCTCTGCCGAAAGGAGCTCTGGCCTTCCCCTAATGGGAGCCTAGGTGGAGCCACTGGACACATCTGGATGGTGGAGTTGGCAGACAGCAGGACAGCAACCTGTGATTTTCCTGGCTGGCACCCTGCACTGTGTTCTAAGTGCCACTTCAAGCACGTGTTAAGAGAATGACACGGTTGCAGAGGAGTATATTCATCTAAAAATACCTGAGATTCAGGAGGAGGGTAAGAGTTTTTCCTCCTCAAAGTAGACATTATTATTTCCTCACCTGAGCCTGTTGTCACCTCCAAAGACTTTTGCAAGAGGACATTATTCTTTTCCTGAACTGGGTTTGTGTTCCTTTTGTTTAGACCAAAGTAGTAAATTTCATCTTCTAGACTGAGTCTGAGGAATTTTGATAGATGTCATTGCTGCGGAGTTAGGTAATAGTATTGAACTTTGAATCCAGAAATAGAACTGTGCATTTTCATAAAACTCTACATTTTGTAGTTGTTGCATCATTGATGGTGCTGTGCCTGGTGCTTAGTAGTAAATACTTGTTAATCTGTGTTTCAGTTGTCTCATTTGCAAAATGAAAGCCAATAATTTCTGCTTTGTTTACAAGAGCCTCTGTACTCATATTCTATGACCAGAATTGGTTCAAAAATCCCACCTGTACAAGTATCTAATGGAAGTAAAACAAATGAAAACAGCACAGTTGAGGAAGGTAAAATGTAGTACTTAAAATCTTGAATTCTTAATCAAAAAATCTGAGTTTAAACCCTAAGTCAGTAACTTGCTATCTCAGTGACCCTGGGAAAATTACTTAGTCCATTTTGGCTTCCAATTGTCAATCTGTGAAATGGAATATTAATAATTCTTATTTCATGAGGTTATTATAAAGATTAAATAAAATGATGTATTTAAAACTCTCAAGACATTGCCTGCATATAATAAGTACTCAATAAATCTCAGTCAGCAACTTGGCTGGCCTTAAAGAAACCTACTTCTTGGAATGAACTCTTCAATACCTTTTCCTAGCCAGTTGTGGTGCCACATGCCTGAAATCTCATTTCAGGAGGCTGAGGCAGAAGAATTGCCATGAGTTTGAGGCCAGTCTGGGCTACATAGTGAATTCAAGGCCAGCCTGGACTACTTGGTGAGACCCTGCCTCAAAAAAACCAAAAAGAAAAAAATAAAGCAAGTTATACATTAGCTGGGTATAGTGGCTCATGCCTTTAATCCAGCACTCTAGAAGCTAAAGCAAGAGGATCATTGCAAGTTTGATCTTGGGCTACATAAGAAGACCATGTCTCGAAACAAAACAAAACAAAACAAAACAAATACTTTCCTTGACCAAACTATAGCTGAGATGATACTTTTAATTTTGGACATCACAATTTAAAAAGATGTTGGCATACCCAAAAGAAAACCCCTGGTGAAAATCAAAGGTTTATGAAACGTACTATTCTATGAAACATGGTTGAACTGATTAACATTTTAGTTTAAAAAAATATTCATAACTATACAGTTATTGGAAGAGGGAATCAAGTACACGGGAATGTTCAAGGTTAAACTGGCACTGCATGGCAGTGAGGTAGACTTTAATTCTGTTTAGAAGAGAGGTTTCTGAGACTTAAAGCTTTCTGAAAATGGAATTTTCTCTTTCATGTAGAAATTAGTCCTCTGCTACTACAGTGAAGACAGTAGACATCTTTCTGTGGCATGGGTCCAAGGCATAAGGTAGAAACTGAGCTTTCCTTAACCTTAAATATTCTATGACTCTGCACATGCAATAGTAGTCAACTTTCCTAATATTATGTATCAGGTGGCACAATTCCAGGGAGAGCCTGACTTTCTAGTTACTTAGTGGCAAATTTTCCTACAAATTCACCCTGTAATTCCATTCCATTTGTAGAAAATCATCACTTTGCATGAGCTTCTCCAAGTGTTCATCTTGTGTACAAGGTTGCCAATCCCCTCAGTTTTAATTCTTTCCATCTCATGTTCTGTAAGTTTAGGATCCAAACTTCTTCCTCTATAATTTTTGGCCTCCTGTGTCCGAAAACAAACTTAGGGCTTCCTGTGCTGCTCTAAAATATTTCATTTTTTTTTGCATTTTATTTTAAACAGAATAAAACCAAACAAAATAAAACAGAACAAAGCCAAACAAAACAAAACAAAACAAAACAAAACAATGAAAGCAGGACTTCAAAACAAGATAATAGAAAATCAACAATGGCAACCATAATATATCTTGTTATCTTCAAAATAGCTGCCCATATTATCAGACATAATAACATCAAACAAAACAAAACAGAATAAAACCAAACAAAACAAAGCAATGAAAATGATACAGGACTTCAAAACAAGATAATAGGAAATTAACAATGGCTACTATAATGCCTCTTGTTATCTTCAAAATAGCTGTACAAATCATCATATATAGGCAAGTAAAATTAACCAAACAGTGCAAGAACTAAGTTGCTTCTTTACTTCAGTTGGTATGTTTTCAGAAGTTTCAGGTGCATGACTTCTAATTTCTACTATGTCTGTGTCTCCTGAACTTGTTCTGTGTGGGCCATAGGTCTGAGACTGTATTCTGATCTTTTGTCTTGACATTTTTCTGTGTTCCTCTAAATCAGCCCATTGCTGCATTCCAGGTGCTTCCTGCATTGACTTCCAGTCCCTTGGTGAAGTAGATTGCATTAGGCACCTGTCTTCCTCCAATCCAGGGTTCCCGGAGTGGTGGAGAGGCACAGGGTGGTGGTTCACCGATACTCCCCTGATGGTGGTTGGGCCTTGGGATGTGGCTTGTTCTCCAGGCTGACACTGGGCTTGTCGCATCTCTTCAGATCACTGGCATGTGGTCTCAGGGTGTGACTTTTTCCTATTAACTCCATTTGTTCACAGGTTTTGTTCAGTTCTGGTATTTCTTTACTGTTTTCTGTCTAGTTGATCTGTCTTTCTGTGACAATGGGTACTAAGGTCTTCTGTTACAACTGTGTTATTGCTCATTTGATTTTTCATGTCTACCAATAACTGTCTTATATAGTTGGGTGCTCCTGTATTAGGTG
>RJWT010015692.1:0-20276 GCA_004365215.1 Cuniculus paca | reverse complement strand
TTTGGTTTTGTCTTTTTTATTGATAATTGCACTGATCTCAGTCTCTCTCCTTTTCCCTCTTCCTTTCATTAAGTTTGGGTAAGGGTTATCTATTTATTTTTTCAAAGAATTACCTCCTGACTCATCAAATCTTTGTATTGCTTTTTAGCCTCAATTTCATTAATATTTATCCCGATCTTTATGATTTCCCTCCTTAAGCCAGGTATGGGTTTAGATTGTTGTTTTTTGAGTAACTTCAGTATCATCATTAGGTTACTTGAATTGCTCTGGTTTTTAATGTGAGCCCTGACTGCAATAATCTTCCCACTTAGGATTGTTTTCATTGTGTCCCATAGATGGTGGTGTGTTGCACTGGCATTGTTATTTGACTCCAGAAATTGTTTAATTTATTTCTTGATTTTTCTCTGTGACCCACTGGTTATTCAGGAGTATGCTGTTAAGTTTCCAGATATTTACAAATTTCCCATGGCTGCTTTTGTTATGAATTTCTAGTTTCAGTGTATAATGGTGTGATTTCAATTCTTTTGCATAATTTAAGCAGGCTTTGTGAATGTGGTCTGTTTCAAAGAAAGTTTCATGTGCTGCTGAGAAGAATATATATTCACTTGTAGTGGAGTAGAACACTCCATAGGTATCAAATGCATTTGTTCTAAGGAGTGGATCAGCTCTGATATTTCTTTGATTTTTTTAGTTGACCTGTCCCTTGTGTGAGTGGAGTATTGAGTCACCCACCATAATTGCATTGAGGTTCACTTCATCTTTCATGTCTAGCAGTATTTGTTTTGTAACGTTAGGTGCTCCCCATTTGGTGCACATATAATTACAAGTGTTATCTCTTCCTGCTGAATTGTTCTCTTAAGTAGTACTATGTAGTTACCTTCTTTGCTTCTTTTGATCAGTTTTAGCTGGAAGTTTACTTTGAGAATAAAGTTGCTATCCCTACTTGCTTTCAGGGCCCTCATGCATGAAATACTGTATTCCGCCCTTTTATTTTTAAACTATAAATAACTTTTTTGATTAGATGAGTTGTTGAATAGAGCAGATTTCTGGATTCTCTTTTTTTGACCCAGTCTGCTAATCCATATTTTTAAAAGGGAACTTGAAGTCACTAACATTGAGAGATAACACTGAAAGGTATTGATTTATTCTTGTCACTGCATTATTTTTCTATTGATGATTTCTTTATTTTTCCTCTTTTTACCAATTTGTCTTGCCTGATGTGTTCATTCTTCCTAAATTTTTGGCTTTGTTGATTGTCTAATATATTCTTGAGTATTTTTTGTACTGCTAATTTGGCTTTCATGTCTTAAGATGTCCTTATTTCTCTATTCATTTTAGAGAAAGTTTTGCATGGTATATTAATCGGGTGTCTTGGTTACTTTTCTCTTGCTGTTGAGACACAATACCTGATGCTCAAAATTAGGGAAGAATAGGTTTATTTAGCTTATAGTTTTTGGAGATTTCAGACCATACTCAGCTGGCTCCAAGACAGGGTGGTGTGGCTAAGGGACAACAGTTCATGGCAGGTGCAAGCAACAAGAGCAAAAGGGAAAAAGGGAAAAAGCACACCTCCTTCCCTCCATTATATTATATGCTGTCCCAGGCAGGTACAGCACTCACACCACCAATCCCAGTACTAGACAACGAACCAATCACAAACACTAGACTCAGCTGCCTCCATGACTGCATGAGGCTTGAGGGGCCATCCAAACAAACCATAACATTCCACCCCAGGTCCCCCAAAAATTTATGTACATCTTTTATGCAAATGACATTTAGTCCATGTCCAAGAGTTGCCAAAGCCCTAACAGTTTCAGCATTGCTGAAAAGTTCAAGTCTCAAGTCTCCTCCAAGATCTAAGGCAAACTCTTACCTGTAACCTCTGTACAAATGGAAACAAAGTTGAACACATCCAACATACAATGGTACAAGATAAACATTACCACTTAAAAAGGTAAAAGCAAGGAAATACAAAGGATTGGAACCAAAACAAGTCCAAAATTCAACAGGGCAAACATTAAGTCCTGGAGTTCCACGCCCAGCATCAAAGCAATCTGGTCGTGAGATTCAAAAGGCTTGAGTGGCTCCACCCCATGGCACCTTTGGTGTTTGCAGCTCCCACAGCTTCTCTCTTAGGCCCACTCTGCTCAGTCCTTGCAGCTTTCCTCAGATGATCCATGCTCCTGGATTTTCCAAACTTTTGGGTTCTCCATTGCACCTTTGGCTTCACACTCACAGCTTCACACACTGCCCTCTCAGGGGCGCACTGGCTGGCCTCCCAGGCCCTCTGAAATCGGGGTGGAAGCCTTTTTAACCTTGGAATTTGTGCATTTTCCATGCACCTAAAACCAGTGCCATGTGGATGACACTGAGGTCTGCTGCCAGCTGGAGCAGTAGCCAGGCTTTCTTCTCTCTTGACTGTAGGGCTTGAGTGCCTAGATTTCTGGACACTCTGAACCTGAATGTGAGGAACAAATTCTCTATGTTGCTGCTATTCTGTAACCTGGTGCAGCCACTCCCATTCTGGAACCTTGTATGGAACATGGCACTCTGAGGCTTTCTCCTCCAAGCAAAATCTTTCACTTTTATAGTTTTAGGGCTGTGAAGCATGGGGACCCACTGCTTCCTATTATGCCCCCAGGCCATTTTTTTTATTTCTCTGTTCCTTCTCAACAACTGAAATCTCAGCTCTATTTTTACAGTCTACAGGACTGGAGCTTCCTTTCTGACCAAACTTACATTTTAAATCACCCTGTTGGGATCTTTACTCTTGATTTGCAGTAGATATCTGACTATAATCACCCAACAATAACCAGGCCACAGCCTCAACATTTGACTGCCTTGAAATTTCTTCTGCCAGATTAATTAGTCCACCACTCTTAATCTCAGTCTCAGGTAAAGTCTCTGGACATGGGCAAAATATAGATAAACTTTCTGCCAAGCCATAACATGCATCATCTGGAGTCTAGCACCCAATGCTGTCCTTCTTCCCAGCAGAAAACTCCCAAGCCTGGTCTTTACCAACAGGCTATCAGCTTTCTGGTCTTCTGAACTCTGACCAGAATCTCCCATATCGCACAGCCTAAGATGTTCCAGTGCCACTCTCAGGGGACATCTCTGAACCTTTCTAAATTCTTCCCTCAAGCCATTCCCAAAGGTTCTTGAACCACATGGTCAGGTACAGTCACCACAACAACCCCACTCCTGGTATCAAATTCTGTCTTGGTACTTTTCTCTCACTGAGACAAAATAACTGATGTCCAAAATTAGGGAAGGATAAGTTTATTTAGCTTAAAGTGTTTGGAGGTTTCAGACCATACTCATCTGGCTCCAAGGCAGGGTGGCATGGCTAAGGGGCAACCATTCATGGCAGCTGCAATCAACAAGAGCAAAAGGGCAAAAGGAGAAAAGCATGCCTGCTTCCCTCCCTTATTTTGTATACCAGCTCCCCATCTCTGGGTGGGTGCAGCACTCACACCACCAATCCCAGTGCTAGACAATGATCCAATCACAAATGCTAGATTCAGTCACCTGATGACTGCATGAGGCTTGGGGGGCCATCCAAATAAACCATAACATCTGGCTTGGAAATTGTCTACTTTGAGGGCTTAAGACATTTTGCCTCAGGCTCTTCTAACCTTTAAAGTTTGTGTGGAGAAGTCTGCTGTCATCATAATGGGTTTACTTTTATATGTGACTTTTTGCTTTTCTCGCACAGCTTTTAAGATTCTGTCTTTTTGTTGGACATCTGGTATTTTGAATGAGATATGTCATGGAGAATGCTTTTTCATCAGTTAATGTTCTGTAAGACTTGCTTACCTGATGTTGAAATCTTTCCTCATACCCAGAAAGTTTTCTGTTAGGATTTCTTTTCTCTGAACAGATTTTTTAATTCTATGTATACTGCCTTGCAGTTTCTAACTCCACTTACACAAAAGTTGGTCTTCATAGCATTATAGTAATTGTTGGATGACTCTTGTTCTCTTATCATTATAAAGCTTCTCTGAATAATCTGTCTCAATTTACCATTTTGTTCCTTGTTTTAGAAACTGTGTCTTTACATTGGTCATTTCTGCAATTTATAAATTATTCTGATATTTCTGTCTGACATCTTTTTGTGGAGTGTATCTGTGGTGAATTTATCCTTCATGTTTTAAACAATCTTCTTCAAATTTTTATTTGTTTCTTCCATATCCACAATGATCAGTATGATAGTTCTATGAACTTTTGAGTCTTATCCTCTTTGAACTCACCAAGTTTCATTATCTCATCTTTAATCAATTCATAAAGCTCTGCAACCTGGCATTTGCTTTCCTCTCCATCAGTGTCCCTTGGATCTGTCTTAGGAGTGTTGGCAGACTTTGTCTTCGTGTGTGTGTGTGTGTGTGTGTGCACGCACGTGTGTGTGTTTGGTGCTGGGACTTGAGGCTAAGCAATGTAAGGAGAGATTGTAGTTGATATGAAGATCTTTTTAGGTATATTCTGCCTTCCAGTGATGCGTTTATAGCTTTATTTGTCAAGAGATAGTATTCACCCCTACAGCTATTTAATTTAAGTGGTTTGGACCCTGTCATTGTGTTGTGAGGAGAGAATTATCACTAGTTATAGTAGCATCAACAGATCTGAGCATGCTCCCCTTATAGGTGTTGAACCTTACATTTACAATTTCACCCTTTATCACTGCCATTTACAACATGTACTACATTGTTATTAGTAGTTATTCTGTGATGTAGAAAAATAAAAGAAGGAAAGAGATAGAGGGATGGTAGGTCAGCAGAAGGAGAGGTATATAGAAAAACTAGTAAGTAAAACTCATTAGATAGGTGGTCAGACTTTGTTGGAGGTCTTTTTTACTTGGAGTAAAGGGTTCATTTTGAGGGTTTTAAGGATGTATTTGTGAGGCAGAAATGGGATGCAGGAGGAGGGAAGTGTAATTAGAGACCAAGGAAAGCTGTGAGGTTATCAGAACCTGTTGCTATATTTGTGCACCAGTAAAGTTGAGATGAAGCAAGGGAAGACAAGAGGCCAGGTACAATAAGGGAAAGCAAAAATAATAGAGAAGACTGAAGTTTAATTCAAGAGATAATAGGAAAGACTCAGAAAGAGCTGAATACATGAAAAAAAACTTGAAAAGTTACAAAAAGTTGGAGATATGCAGAAAAAATAACAATATATAGAAGTTACAACTGAGGAAAATGAAAAGAAAGTAGATAAGAGAGAGAAAAAATAACACCTTCATAAAAGCAAAAAGAACAAAAGAAAAGAAAACACACAGAGAAAATTCGGCTGGATCCCAGGTCAGACACTCCACTGGGTAATGACGGGGTAGTTGAGGAAGGAGGTTGACCACTATCCACAGAAAGGGTCATCTTATCCACTTGATTGTTAAAGTTCTCTTCTGCTAAAGTCACCTTTTGGTGAGTGTTTACATGGAATACAAATATTTTTACATCCTTGTCCATATGGAGAGATCTATTCACATACTTCTTCCCTAAATATTTTTCCCACTGATTTTCCAGTTATGTTCCTTCCAAGTGTTCAATTTCCTCTAAGGCCCAGTATCAGGCCAAAAGCCAGTTTTCAAAGGAAGAGTAGTTTTCTGAAGATGATGGCAGAATCTTGCTCCAAGTCCAAGTGTACTCTTCCTTTCCTCCATTGTGGAGTAGTAGTTTCCTTTTGATAATCTGGGTCATGCCTGACAACACTGTGACTCTCTTTTTAGCTTGTTTCCTCAGAGGCAAGAGAAGACCAAAATGACCAGGGGGAGGGCTTAGCTTCCAGTTCAATGGTGTCATTGTTGTGCTTCCTGGTACAAGTCTTCCCCACTCTGGAACTAAGATTTCTAAGCTAGCAGAACACAAGCTCATGGAAACAGGAAGCAAAACTTTTGCTAGTGAATCACTAGGGGTAATGGTAAGTAGTACCATTTCTACTTCTGCCCCTTAATTCCTAGAACCTTGAATTCTGGCTGTGGGAATACCATACAGTGGACACTGATTTAAAGTATATAAAGCCTTTTGAAGAACCTTCCCCCAGCCCTGCAAACTACTGCCACCTGGCCAGTGATGTAACTGTCTTTGAAAGACCATTCCACCTTTCTATCAATCCAGCCACTTCTGGATGGTGAGGAACATGGAAAGACCAGTGAATTCCATGAGCACAAGCCCATTGTCTCATTTCTTTGGCCATAAAATGTGTTCCTTGGTCAGAGGCAATGCTACATGGCATCCTGTGATGCTGGATAAGGTGTTCTGTGAGTCCACAGATGGTACTTTTGACAGAAGCATTACATACAGGGAAGGCAAATCCATATGCAGAATAAGCATCTGTGCTGGCAAGGATAAAGTGCAGTCCCCTTTGTGATGGAAGTGGTCTAATATAATCAACCTGCCACCAGGCTGCAGATTGATCACCCCAAGGAATGGTCCCATATCAGGGACTTAGTGTTGGTCTCTGCTGCTGGTGTACTGGGCATTCGGCAGTGGTAGTAGCCAGATCAGCATTCATCAATGGAGTCTGTGTTGCTGAGTTCACGTACAACCTCCAACCCTGCCACCTTGGCCCCTCTGTTCATGAGTTCATTGGGCAACGACAGTGGTAGCTGAAGAAGAAAGTTGACCACTATATATAGAACAAGTCATCTCATCCACTTAATTCTAAAGTCCTGTTCTACTGAGGTCACATTTGGTAAGTGCTTACATGGGAAACAAATATTTTTACATCTTTTGTCCCTCTGGGGAGGTCTATTTGCATATTTCTTCCCCAAATATCTTTCTCACCAATTTTCCAGTTATGTTCCTCTTTCAGGGATGCCCTGGAAAGGGGCTGCAATGCTACAGCTATTCACTTGCTGCTGGTGCCCACATAACGTGCAGAACCATCTGTAAAACAGGCCCTAGCCTTCTCTTCTTCTGACAGTTGCTCCTATGGTATGCTGCACAAAGCCACAGGTGCATTCTGGGAAGCAGAAGGCAACAAGGCAGAAGTAAGAGCCATGGGCATTTGGGCAACTTTTTCATGTAATTTACTTGTACCCTCTGGACCTGCTCTGGCTCGGTCACATACCTACCATTTCCATTTCATGACGGACTGTTGCTGTGCATGTCCAACCTTGTGATTCAGTGAATCAGATAATACCCAGGCCATGACAGGCAACTCAGGTTGCATGGTGACCTGGTGTCCCATGGTCAAGCATTCAGTTTCCACCAAGGCCCAGGAGTAGGCTAAGAGTTACTTTTCAAAGGGAGAGGAGTTGTCTGCAGATGATCGCAGAAACTTGCTCCAAAATCCTAAAGGCCTCCACTGCAACTCACCAATGGGGGCCCGCCAGAGACTCTAAACAGCATTTCTACCTGGCACTGATACCTCAAGTACCATTGGATCTGCTGGATCACATGGCCCCAGTGGGGCTGCAGCCTGCACAGCAGGCTGGACCTGTCACGGAGCCTTTTCTTATTCTGGGACCCACTCAAAACTAGAAGCTTTCTCAGTCACTTGGTAAATGGGCCACAGTACAACACCTAGGTGAGGAATGTGTTGCCTCCAAAATCCAAATAGGCCCCAAAGACATTGTGCCACTTTTTCGGTTGTAGGCAAAGCCAGGTGCATTAACTTATCTTTTACCTTAGAAGAGATATCTCTACATGCCCCACACCACTGGACTCCTAGAAATTTCACTGAGGTAGAAGGACCTTGAATTTTCACTGGATTTATTTCCTATCCTCTGGCTCTCAAATGCTGTACTAACAAATCTGGAGTGGTTGCTACCTCCTGCTCACAAGGCCCAATCAGCATAACATCATCAGTGTAATGAACCATTGTGATACCTTGTAGGAAAGAAAGGCAATCAAGAGCCTTACTGTCTTGATTACTATTTTCTCATTGTTGAGACCAAATACCTGATGCCCAAAATGAATGAAGGAAAGGTTTATTTCTTACAGTTCTTGGAGTTTCAGTCCATACTCAGCTGGCTCCAAGGCAGGATGGCATGGCTGAGGGGCAGCCATTCATGACAGCCACAAGAAACAAGAGTGAACAGGGCAAAAAAAGAGGGGAGCATGCCTTCTTCCCTCCCTTATATAGTATGCCTGCTCCATCCTTGGGCAGGTACAGCACTCACATCATTAATCTCAGAGCTAGGCAACAAACCAATCACTATGCTAGATTCAGCCACCTCCATGACTGCATGAGGTTTGGGGGGCCACCTAGACACAAGCTACAACACCTACAAACTAAGTTGTGACATGGGACTGGAGAGTTAATATAACCCTGAAGTAGAACAGTGAAGGTATATTGCTGGCCATGCCAACTGAAAACAAATTGTTTACGATGGTCCTCAAGCATAGGTATGGATAAGAAGGCATTTGCCAAATCAATAGCTGCATACCCAGCACCAGAAGATGAGTTAATCAGCTCAATCAAGGAAACCACATCTGGCAATGCAGCTACAATTGAAGTCAACACAAATCAGTTTACAGTAATCTACTGTCATTCTCCAGGACCTATTCATCTTCTGCACAGGCCAAGTGGAAGAATTAAATGGAGATGTGGAGGGGGCCACCACCCCCATATCCTTCAAGCCATTGATGATGGCACTAATCTCTACAATCCCTCCAAGAATGCCAACACTGCAGGGGTGGAGGCTGGGATCCCTCTTCCACTGCAGGTGGGGAAATTCCTTCCTCTGGCAACATAATCTCATTAGCATCTAGAAACTCCACCTCCTCAGCTTGGTCAGGATCCTCTCACATGTCTCCTTCCAAGTTTATGGGATCTCATTCTTTTCTGATCAGTGCCTTCCTCTTTGCTATAGATACCCTTCAGGGCTGAGCATTAAATTTACACTGCAGCTCAAGCAATCAAATTATGAGACCTTGTGTTTGGGCTCCAGCAGTGCCAGCCCTGTGACTAAAAGAGAGATTTTCTTTCAGGACACACTTAGAAATTTTACATCTCTCATGTGTGTCTGGAGTTGGAAATTTGAATCTTTGAGTTCCTTATTTTCCTTTATTAATTTGTCCTAAGGCTTTATATTTCCTATGGATGATTTGAGCTCATTTTTTCCTTCACTGGTTTGTCCAGAGAGTCTAAGACCAACAAGTCAGCATCATTATACATCTCAGTCTGCCAAAACTGTGCAAAACTTTCATGTGTAGAGTCACTAAATTTCTTACATCTCACAAGTGGTCAGTTAGGGTAATCAAATGCATCTACACTGCATATTACTTTAAACAGTTCACACCAAGGACTATCAGTATTCCCCCACAGAATTAGGAGAACATGGGATCTTCAGGCCTCATCAAATTAGAGATCCACCTCCAGGAATCCCTAAAGCCATTAAAGAATTTCATCTTTACAATTCTGTTCCTGTAGAGCCACTCCCATTACCAAAATCTTCATCAGTCAGTGTTTACTAGACAAATGGATAAGACACAAGATATAACAGTATAAATATATAAAACCTTAAAAGACTGGATTATAGTGGCCACCCACAGAGTCAGATGAGGAAGTGTGCAGAGGGTCTATCTGAAGCATTCATTCAAAGGCCTGACACTCACTGTAGCGTCCCATGTGAATCTGCATCAGGAAATCGATGGGCCTGCAATGGAAAGATGAAATCTAGTACACCGGAAATCTAAAGGATCTGTACCAAAAGCCCGAGAGTCTGCGCTGAAAGTCAGGAGATGATGTCCAAGGTGAAGGCAAAGACGAGTTTCTCCAAGGAGACAGAAGCAGATCCATCCTTTATTTCCCCTTTGTATGATCCAGGCAACAAGCCACCGTAGGGTGAGTCTTCACCTAAGTTGCTGAGCCCACTTAGTTGAACTTCTCTTACTCAAACTGACACAATCAATCAACCATCACACTTTGCCTTTTCAATGATCCAGAAATTTGGCTTGAGCTACAAATATCATCTTTCAGATTAATTTATGTCTCAGGATATAAATACTGCCCCATTTCAGCACACCTGTATTTCAAGCGAATCACTCTGAGTATCTCTGAGGTGGCTCCTCCTCTCATCAGCCATGTCGGATCTTCTTTTTCATTTTTGAATCTGAGCACAACACGGATACATATTAGCATGAATCATGCCGAGCTGAAGTGTGTGAGCTGAGCACATGGGTGGATTTTCATCTGTGTCTTGGCCCTGCAACCACCACCCAGCTCCAGAAGAGAAAAAACAGGTTCCCTACCCAAAGGTATCCAGTGTTTTGATTTTTATCTCCACAGACTCTCTTGCTACCTCTCTAGTCTTCACGCACACACATACGGCCTGTGCTTTGCTGGATCTGGATTTTATTGCTCAGCATAAGACTGGCAAGTGTGACGCACAAAGTTCCCCAAGGGCACTCCACTCGTTTCCTTTGTGTGGCATTAAGTGATGTGACGACTTTCACCTGTTTTTCTTCCTTTCTCTCTCTCCCTTCCTTCCTGCGTGCGCATGTGTGTGCACTGGGGATTGAAGCTGTGGCCTCTGCACTGAGCTGTGTGCCTCGCCCCTTTTTATTTTTTTGAGACAGGGTCTCCCTAAGTTGTTAAATTTCCCTGGCTGAGCGTGAACTTGTAATCCTCCCTTCTCAGCCCCTCAGAGCTGTGGGATTGCAGGCATGTACCAACACACCCAATCAAGACTGAAGTTTTATGAGCATTTTTATTTTTTTTATAGAAGTGAATGATACGTTGGTCCCCTTGGGAACCGATGCCTTGCTTTGGGGTTGTATCACTGGTTCTAGGGTAGAAATCCTTTACTTAGGGCGGGCCTGCCAAAGCTCAATGGGTTACAAACTGACACACTAAAATTAGCATAGAATTCTGTTTCTGTTTATCCAGGAGAGCACCTAGATTTATCTTTCTCATATTATTTATCGAGATGTGTTGATAGTGGTATCTTACGCTGATTTTAATTCACAGATCCTTGGTGATTAATGATGCTGGATTCATTTTCATACATCTTGGGGACTTCTGATGCCCTTTTTTTTTTTTAATACAGAGTCTATTGAAGTGGACCATTAAGTTTTTAAACTTGATGTGTACCTCTTACTGAATTGTAGGCATCCTCATTGTGTGCTGGAAAAGAGCCTTTTGCTGGGTGTCTCTCCTACAAATAACTGCTTCCCCTCCATGTGTCATTTCCCACATTTTTCAGTGATGTTTGTTGATAAATGGAAATCCTTGATTTTTTTCACAGATATCAAATACTCAAAGGGTAATTTATTCAAAAAGACTCACCTGTTGAATCTAATATTCTCTTCAGTTATTTGTATTCTTTCTCTCAATTATGTTTTTTAGTTTTCAGTATAGAAGTTATATGTAACTTCTCATGTTAATTCCTAGATATTTAATATTCTTTGACAAATCAAGACCCACAGGCTAAATTGAGTCAGAGGCTTCTACCATTAGTGAGCAAAAGGTCACTTTTGCATTTTTAAAAGTTTGTTAAAAAGTAAAATGAAGACTATGTAGCAGACACTATATATGACCTATAAAGTATAAACCATATACTCTGGATCTTTATAAAAATAAAAGGTTGCCACCTTCTGATATTTTATAAAAATTGTATTTTCTTATTGTTACTTGCATACAAAACAATTGTTTTTAAACTATGAACTGTGACTTTATTAAATTTATCCATTAATTTTAGTAGTTTGCATATTAGAGTTTTCTACAAACATGAAGTTGTTGAATAAAAAGGGTGTTTCTCTTTCCAGTTTTTATGACTTCTTTTCTTTTTCTTGCCTTATTAGATTTGCTCTGGCTCTAGGACATGGTTGGACAGTAATGACGAGAGCCAGCTTTTCAGTGCTGGGAAGTGTTGCTCATGTCCTCTTGAGTCAACGTCACCCACAGAATGTGTTTTAATCCCTTTAAAAATAAGACAGTTCAGGCTTTTCTTAAGGGTGAATAATGAATTTCATCAGATGCTTGCTTCGTATGCAACTAACAACTATACAGCTTTTCCTCCTTTGTTAATACGGGGAAACACACTGGCCAGTTTCTCAAATATGTAGTAAATGCACATTCTTGCAACGTTGGCCAGCATCTTTTATCTACTTGGTATATTACTGATTATGAATACTAGTGTTTTGTTCAGGGTATTTGTTCCTTGTTTATAAAAGTGCTGATTTATACTTTTTTTTTTTTTTGCCTTTAATGTCTTTAGTTTTATTTCAGGCTTTTGCTAGCCTCATAAAATGCAAATTACTTCCATCTTCTCAATTTTGGGAGGCCAGTGTTTTTGGTGGGCATGTTCTTAATTATGTATTCAGTATTTTAAACAGACAGAGGATTTATCAGAATTTGCTTGTATTCATGTGTCAGTTATGATGTATTTTGAGTTTTATCAATTTTGATGAATATAAATTACAAATATATTGACATAAAATTTTATATACCTTTATCTTTTTAATATTTTTAGTATCTGTAATGTTGCCATGACATTGAATATACACTTCTCATAGCTTATGGTTGTACCTTATATTTTAATTCAACATGAAAATCTTTGCACTGTAAATCAATTCATTTATAATTACCATAATTACCTATATATTTAGAACTAGATCAATGATCTGGATATTTGCTATTAGTTTGTTATTTCCTCTTTAATTCTTTGTCTGCCTGCTATGGATTGTGTCTTGATGCCCTCCCAGAGCCTCGTGTGGCCATAGGTGGGGATTTTCAGAAGTGGCTGGATCCGGAGTGAGTGATGCTGGGATTAAGGGAGTGTGATTACGTAGCTCACTGATTGGTCGGCATAGATCTGGACGTGGATTCTGGGAAAGCCCAGTCCGGTGTGAGTGCTACCTGACCTAAGGGTGTGTAGCTTGGATAGACTATAAGGGACAGAAAAAGGGTGGTTACCATCCCTTGCTGATGCTTCAGTATTTTGCTGCTTTGCTGCCTTCTGCCTGCTATGGACTGTTTCTCCTCTCTAATGCCACTGTGTCGTGCCACCCTGGCTTGGAGTCAGATGACCATGGATTAAAACCTCTACAAACTGTACCAAAATAAACCTTTCCTCCTTTAACTTTGGGTGTCAGGTACTTTGTCTCAGCAAAGAGAAAAGTACAACAAAGACTCTGCCCTATTTTTATTGATTTTATATATTTAACACTTTAGTTGGTTTTGTTTACTACTGTTTAAATGAATATGATTACTAGTATTTTCTGAGCTTCGTCTTAGAATGGTGTAAGTCCTTTACCACCTCTTGTTTTTGCACTACACGGGTTGGGAATTTGCCCGGGCTTTGTACACTGATGTCCCTGTGTTTACTCTCACACTTGCTCAGTGCGTGCGATGTTGCTTTGCGGTGCCCTCGCCGAGCAGCTGATGGACTTCCTGTTACGAGTGTCCCGCTTCCTTCCCTCCACTCTTTAATATATATTGACTTCCGTCTTGCATAATTTCTCTTTAAGTGTTGAAGTAAGTCTACTTTTTGCTCCTTGTAGACGATGCTCCCATTTTCTTTAGCATTCTTCAGGGCATGGTTCCTTCTTTTAGGAATCTATGATGTGTTCAGGGGTGTCTGAGTTTGCTGGATTGTGTTTTGTTTGTTACTCTGAGTTCACTAAGCATCTGGAATCGGTGGGTTAATATCTCGTTTTATCTGTTTGGGAAGTTGTTTAGTCATTATGTCGTCAAACATTGCTTCTGGTCATTCTTTCCTCCTTTCTGGACACCAGCTGTACTTTTGTGAGATTATTGGACCTTGGTCCATATCTGTATTTTGGATTTCATTTTCTCTTCTCCCTTCTCCTCTTCCTCTCTTTCCTTCCCTTTCAGTCTGAACACTCTCTTCTGACCTGTTTTTGAATTTACTAACAAATTTATTTTACATTCAATCTTCTTTGGGTGCTTACTGGAAGAAGGAAAAAGAAAACATTGTCTTACTCCTAAAGTAATTTTGGTGAGCATTCTAGCATAAAATGAAGTATTTTCCAGACACAGAAAGAGGTCTATATGTTGGGAAGACAAAACACATGGCACATTTGAACTGCACACTTAACACAATATGTTCTCTTAAATCCTATTTACCATGTCCTTAAGCTTTTACTTAGATTTGTTCTAGTTTTTTCACCTTGATTCATGTCTTTAGTTTCTATAAATATCTCTGTTTTTCCCAAATCATTCTCTTATCACTTCTATAATTATGCAGTCTTCCCCTTGAACATTCTTACTTCCTATTTGAGCTCATTTTGGGATAGCTGATGTTGTCTGTTTTTTCTTTTGAGCTTGTGGTGAACAAACTGTTCTGACTCCACTTCCTCGTGAACACTATTCTTTTTGGGTTATGTTAATGGTTTTCTCTGATTTCCTCCATCTCTTTTTTTTTGAAACAGGGTTTCACTGCACAGTTCAGGCTGACCTTAAACTCACTATGTAGCCCATACTGGCCTCCAACTCACAGAGATGCTCCTACCTCAGCCTCCCAAGTGCTGCAATTTCAGGTGTGTATCACTACACCTGGCATCGTTTCCTCCATCTTTGAGTTGGGTTCTGTTCTGTCTCTTTTGTGATTATCATTCATTTTTATGATGAGGGTAAGAAGAGGGTAAAGAGACAAGGGGAAGTTATACAGAAGGACATTCAGCTTCTAGTGGGATGTAAGGTGTTGCACACATTTGTATAAAACTGACAATTATTTGATCTGAAGACCATTTCCAGAAGTTCCTTGCAGGGCCCCAGAGTCATGAGTCCTCCACATTGTCCTCTTCTGGCCTCTAGCATCATGCCCCACATGTCAGCACCTTTGTGAAGAACCGTTGCTGAGGACACAGTCAACTCTGTGGCGGGTTCCTGTCTCTCTGCCTTGCTCGCTGATGGTATCTCTTGGTGACGAACTGGGTCTGTTCTTCTTTCATCCAGTGACAACCCTAGATCTCACTGCACTTAAGAAACACCTTTGGCTGTGTTTGTCAGATATGCATAATTTTTGAACATGTAACATCTTCTCACGGGATTTGACTATTTTCTTCCTGGCCTATAGGTCATTGTAGAAACAGCTCTATTTTATTGAAGATGACATTTCTCTTTTTACATTTTCCCCCTTGTTTTCCTTCTTATGAATTTTGAGGAGGAAGAAGTGTCATCCAAGAAGCCGGCACTTTCATTTTTGCTTCCATACTCTTGAAGACACTGCCTTCAACACCGTTTGTTACCCCTCGATAGTAAGTAGTCTTGCGAAGTTCACAGGCATACCCTGCTCAGCTCTTACTGTTCTCTGGGGGATGCACAACTGCCAGTGTGGTCATCGCACCTTTGTGGTGGAAATGTTAATACATGGCCACCACATGAAAGGTACTTGGGGAGTGGCTACTACAGGCTGCCAGCTACTCTCCCTTCTCTGCAGGAGTGGGGCTCCTGCCTGCTCACACATTCAGCAGCCCTCACTCATGAGCTCCATGAAGGTCTGTGGTGTAGTCAGGGATTGCAAGGAAAACAAGACAATACAGGACGCATAGTTTATAGTACTATTTATAATGGTCACCCAAGGAGTCAAATACAAAGAAAGTGCAGGAAATCCGTCCACACACTGAAGACCTAGAGAATCCAGCCAAAGGCTTGATCCCATGGCAGTATTCTGCATGAGTTCAGCCAGAGACCTAGAGCCCTTGACAATGCCTCCCACAAGTCTAACTGGAGGCCTCGAGCCCACAACAATGACTCATGTAAGATTATTTCTCGGATCTGTGCTGGGAAGGCCCAAAGGCCAGCGGGGGAAGCTAGAAAGTCTATGCCGTCTGAGTGAAGGATCTGTGCCAGCAGCTGAGGGCTCTGCACTGGAGCCAGGAAGCAACACTCAAGGACCAGGGCTCCTCCGAAAAGAACCACAGCCGTCCTCAGTGGCAACAAGGTCCCAAGCTTGTCTGACAGTAACAGCCGAGTTCATATCAGGAAGCCAGCGTGACAAGCTTCTTCTGGAAATTGAACAGCACACCATCTTCCCCTCTGGAGCTAGGAAGCGAGGCTCAAAGTAAGGATCAAAGCCCCCCCCCCAAAGTGAACCACAGCCATTCTTAGAGAGAAGGTCTGGAGCTCTTCCAATGATAACAGCAGAGTTAATATCAGGGAAGCCAGCATGACAAGCTCCTCCAGGAGAATCAACGGCTCCAAACAACAACACTTAGGAGAACCTCCAATGTTATTCTTCCTCTCCAGGTCTCCTTTTTATGCTGGCAACGTTCCTCAGGTGGGCCATCCACACTCAGCACCACGCTGATTCAGTTCAGTTGGTGTTAAGCTGACCACCAGTTTTTAATCCATCACAATATATCTGCTGAACAGAGTTCTCAAAACTTGTCCCCTTCCTTATGCAATCTGGCCCCACCACTGTTTGGCCTGGTTTCGTGTATGTTTACCTTGTCTCTGTAAGTTGACCACAACTGGCTTGCCTTGACCTGAATTGACAGCCTCACAGCAATATTAACCATAATAATCAGTACCACTAACACCATCCCTCCACTTCTCTTTACTGCACTAAGGTCAGAGATGGGGACCCAGAGAGGCAAGGGTGTCTCTCCCCGCACAGAATCACCTCATTTCATGCGTGTTGCTGGAGGAACAGAAGTTTTCCTACAATTATGATTCTTGACAACTACAGGAGACTTAGCGTTATCCCAGCGAATGGGACTTCTGAGCTGGTGTTGCCAGACACTGCACAATCACTCTCTCTAATGAATTTATGACCCACAGTAGGCTCTCCTCGAAACATGCACTCCATCCATTGCTGGTGTCATGCTGTCCCAGTCTGTGTGCCTGACTTAAGGACTCCCTGGATGTGGAACCGGTAGCATCCCCTGCCCTGATCAGTTTATATTCAACTGGAATGTTTACTAGGATTCCACTAATTTTATAAGTTTAGGAGAAATGGACATCATTAGGTATGAAGCTGTCCTGACAAAGCACACAGAAAGTCTTCCCACTGATTGCCATACCTTCCTATGCTGTATTAGAAATTTACTGCTCATCCATAAAGTGTTATGTGATATTGGTAAAATTAATTTCAGATATTTTGGATTCTTTGTAGCTATTATGAATCTCTTACAGTTTTTGGACAGCCACTGCTCATTCAAAGAGGTGCCACTGAGTTCTATATCTCACAACCTTTCTGGTCTCTAACTGGCTCTAACAGATCATCTAATAATTCTGTTTGATTTCTGAGCAGATGATTAAGTCATGTGCAAACAAAGACCATCTTAGCTTTTCTCTGGTCTCACCAACATCAGAGCTAAGGCAGTTATGGGCACATGCTACACTGCCCCCTGGCATCACCAAAGATGGGAGCACGCCCCTTCCTCAATCTGGCCCCATCTCAGCAGTGCTGAGGGTCCTGAAGTGTTATCTTCCACAGAGATGCAGCAGGCAGGACCATTTGTAGCTTGCACACACGGGCATGTCTAGCCCTCTGCAAATATAAGAAAGCCACTATCTGGCTATATCCTCTCTGGGTCCACCATGCCTCTACCTGGGGCTGGAGATCCTTTAGCCATCCTGTCACCAGGGTCCCGAGGCCCCTAAGACCTCCCTCTTTTGTCATACCACAGAATATGACCGCACCACCATGCACATTCCAATCCGACAGTGAGTCTCCTGGGATAGGACCTTCGACCTCAACACAGCACAGGCCCGAGGCCTGGGGGCTCAAGATTCTGAGTGTCAACCTGAGGAAGGAGGGCGCGTTCCCCTTACTCTGTGCCACATTGCACTGAGAAACCTGCAGGGCCACCGTGGATTAGAGGTGGGAATTCTCACACGCGCACTGCAGACTCAGAACAAAGACAAGCAACTCCAGAGCGGGCCGGATGTTCAAATTCATACGGGCCACCTCGGATCCTCTGGCATTGTCGCCTCTTCCTGTGATCGCTCTGATTCTCAGGGGTTGGTCATACCCTCCGGCACGAGCAGACCCGCCTACATGCACACAGTCCCTGAAAACCACTGGGAAGGGGGTAGGGAAGGTCACACGTGCTGGGCAGGCACTCTGCCAGGCAGGGCTCTGGCCTGGACAGCCACTTCTCTTCCTGCACCAGTTGTGCACCTGAGCATTGGCGGAACCTGACGCATGCTGAGGACCCCTCTCAGCTTCCACTGCCCTCCACCAAACTAGGGCTGCTGCTTTGTTCCATGAAATATGCAGAGAGGTGTGTTAGCTAGCTCTCCTTCACACTAACAAAGTACTTGAGAAAATCAGTGGAGGAAAGATTTACTGGGATTCATAGTTCCAGAGGTCTCGGTCCATGGTGACCATGTCCTACCGTCTGGGGCCTGTGATGGTACAGTACACTGCGGCAGGAGTGTGGGGTAGAGGAAAGCGCCGCATCTCGTGAGGGCTGGGAAGCAAAAGAGCGAGGAAGGCACGGGGTCTCAACCTTCAAGGACATGACTCCAATGACCTAACCTCCCACCAGGGCCTCTCCTAAACGTTCCACCTCTCCCAGTAGCAGTTTGGGCTGGTGACCAATCCTTTAACATAGGCCTTTGGAGACATTTAGAATCCAAACTATAACCGAAGGTCATCACATACGTAAATCTACACTCCTTTCTCATTTTCTGTGCGAGCTCTAATTAGGCATCTGTGGGGAACCACTGCAGTTTTGTGGGCTGGGCAAGAGAGCTCATTTCCACGCGCAGTGTGGCACAAGGCTCTGCATTTACTCCTTGTGGTCTGGAAGTCTGTACTTCATACTTGCATTGCATTGTGTGCACAAATAAAGATTGGGCACTCCACAGCCTCTGAATAGGCAAGTCCCAGAATTTACTTCTAAGAAGAGCAACACCACAGTGGGCTTCTACCACCAATTTCATGATAAAACAATTGTGAAACACACTAGCTGAGAGAGGAAAAGGAAGGTGAACATCAAACAGAAGTCATGTTTGGGTCACAGCCTCACTCTCTCCAAATTCCCGCACAGGGATCCCTAGACACAGCCTTCCAGGTCCCTCGTGATTTTGTTTGTTCTTTTTCCTTAAACAATGCTCATGATGTGTTCTTGTCACTCAGACTCCTACACGCCAAGATTTTGCATTCAAAAACCCCAGCGTCTGCAGCACAGAACAGGAAAAACCCTCACTTCTTCCACGTTATGTCAGGTTGCTTTTCTGGGCATGAAGGGCCAACACTGATGTCGCAGACATCTCTGGGCATTTCCCGCCTGCAACTGCGTGACTGCTGCAACATCCAGACTTCCTCTGAGCCTGGTTTGCCCAGAACAGCTGTTCAGCTGGGTCTGTTATGGTCTGCTGATAACAATGGTGGCAGTGTCCCTCTTCAACCTGCTAAAGGATGCCGGGCTCTCCAGGAGGACCACTTCCTCCCAGAGGGATACAGAGGGCACGCTTGTGCCACTTCCCCCTCTTAAATGTCAAATGGGCTGTTGCTGTTCACTTGAAGAAAAGGGGCCCTTGGAGAGTTAGCCAGCCAGTCGGAAACCACATCGGCAGGCCCATCGGAGAGGCTCCGGAGAGCGGTGGGGCCCTGATTGTTTTCCAGCTTTCACCTCCATCCTCCCTGCCTCTGACTCCACAGCAAAACGACTCATTGTACAGGCTGAACAAAACTGCAAATCGGCATCTTAGGCTCCACTGTCCTCAGGCTGTCTGGACTGAGACGCTGTAAGAACTGCCTTGCAGGCTTTGACTGAGAAGAGCAGGCTCTGATCTGTTCCCACAACTCTTTCCCTGGGCCCTGCAGAAAAGCCTTTTGCTCCCATAGCTCTTGAAATAGAAAGCAGTGCTCGTTATGAATTTTTAACACCACACATTCACTCTCCTGAGCCGCAGGCGAGTCACGTCGAATGCAGCCACTCACATTGGAAGCTCAAAGTGGCGCTGCCTCTGCTTGTAAACATGTGGGTGATGCGGGGACATCCCCTAGACTTCTCTGTGTACTCCGTGTCCCACAGTCACAACTGCAGCCACGCAGAAGGCCTGGCAGTGCTCCCTGGGAATGCATTACTCATGGTCACTTTGTTAAAAAGAACCTGACGTTTTGGACAACTGTCCACTTCAAGCATCATCAAACTGTAATGCGGCTGCCAGTGAGCATCTTTCACCGGAGCCGAGCACCTGCGTCCTGCCCTGCCCTGCTCTGGCCTGCCCTGGCCCGCACCCAGCAGTGGGGCCAGGTGATGAGTGGAGCAGGACATGGGGTGAACTCGGAGGCCAGGGAAGCTTCCTGCACCTTGGGTGGATCAGATCGGTCCTTTTGCTCCCACGGGACCTGCCATGGGGGGCTCTGTGGAGGCTGTGGTTTGCAGCAGAGCTGCTAAGTGGCTGCCTGC
>RJWT010015691.1:0-20265 GCA_004365215.1 Cuniculus paca | reverse complement strand
ACCAAACAAGATAAAACAGAAGTCAATGACTGTGATACAGGACTTCAAAACAAAATAATAGGAAATCAACGATGGCTACCATAATGCCTCTTGTTATCTTCAAAATAGCCACCCATACCATCAGACATAATACAAGCAAACAAGACAAAACAGAATAAAACCTAACAAAGCAAGACAATAAAATGATATAGGACTTCAAGGAACCCATATTCCAGAGAAGATAAGGGGAGGCTAGAATAAAAGTTTCCTGGCCCCTTTTACTGGAAATTTAAATAATCTAAGGCAAAAAAACAGCAAGGAGTGCTTACACATGACTTAAAAATTATATCATGCTTTAGTATCGATATAGGACAGTCTCCAATATATATTGTGAATGTGAAAAGTAGGCAAACAGCATATTTAGTGTGCCACCAAGATGATGATGACTGGTTATATAGATTGTGTACTATTATATGGATGGTGACCTTCTAGAACTGCATTTCATGGTACTCTAAGTGACAGTCCCTGACATGTGTGAATATCTCCCATTACCTTTACTAAAGAAGGCTTTTCAAGATTTTCTGTACTTCTTGTATTTCTTTCTTTTGGTTAATATTGATAAGAATGAATTTTTGATCATTTTAACTTCCCACTCATATATTTATTCAAGGATACTGTGCCAATCAGACTGATGGATAAGATTCTTGCTTTGCTTAATAGCTACGCTTTTAAATGAAGCATTAATAAAGTGGCCTTCTTGTGGTCATTTGGTTCTTTATGTCACTCGAGGAGAGCACATTGGCACGCTAACATGAGTGGTTTTTCCTGATGGTTGTGACTGTCAGAAGTGAATATATTGTCTTTCTTGTGTATAATGTCAGCTGTTGCAAACTTGAGTAATGAGAGTCTGCCCCTCAGAGTCAGTGTAATAACCAAATCATATTTCTCACCCTGTCCCTGCCATCTAAAGGCCAGTTCCTTAGACTGTGGTGAATTCGTTGAGCACAGTGTTACTTTCGGCAGGCTTATTGCAGGCAGTGACCTTGCCTTTTTCAGTTGATGTCCATTGTTATGTGGTCCATTTTCAATTGAAATGAAATGGCTTGATGGTTTCAGTCTTTTCTGGAAAAAACAAAAAATGAAAAACCAGAAAAGAAAAACTCATGTGCCTGAGGGAGTGTAAGATACTGAATGGGTAGGATATGAAAAACCTTGTTAAGGGTGCAGCTGGGTTGTCCCCATTGGCCAAGGACTGTTCTGACTTTTGTATTCCACATCCCAAGGATGTTCTCAGTTCCAGGCAGAGACTGTTGGTTATCCTATATGCAGTTGACTTTGGGGACTAAAAAATTCATAGAACATAAATCTAGCATTTGGTGATTTGGTCTAGAGGTTTTCTATAGCCAGAGAGTAGATCCAAGAAGATGGGTACTCAGATTGTAAATAGGTCACGGGGAGGTTGTGGAAGAAAGATGATGAATAGGGGCTGTTGAAAGAGTTGAAAGAATGTAGTGACATAGGGAAGGCAAGAGGCGAGTCCAGGATGATCACATGTCTGGGTCCCACCTTGGTTCTGGCACTTGTGTGCTACAAAGAGAGATAACTGGTTGGATAGCAACAGACTGTCCTTTGCAGTAATCTTGTTTCTCAGTAAATCAAAGTGTGGAATAGTGCTCTGGTGAGATAATTCAGGCAGGCAAGCTGAGGGAACCCCTAAGGAAAAGCACCAAATATTGTAGCAGGCCATTCACATTACCCCTTAGGAATTAGTAGAATTCTAGACAGTCAAAACCTGAAGGGAACTCATTGCTGTCCAGTTATTCCCTTCAACATTATAGAAGGTTAAAATAGTGCTTATGTTATAAATGAGTATGTAAAGATTTATTGACAGCTTCTCTACATTGAAATCAAGAGAAATATTGACACAATCATAGAATGAAAAGTTCAATTGGCTCAGAAGAAAACCACAATATAAAGTTTTAGCCAGATTTTTGTAGGTTTCCTAACAATATGGCTCCAAATCTACCAGTCTGAAACACTGCTAAAATACTATAAAGTTGAGGAAGAGCAAGATTGCATGTACAGCACAACTTAAGACTCATGCAAACTGTATGGCTAATGTTGAGAGTGATTTCAGTAAGCTCATTGTTTAACATTGAAAAATCTTGGGATTATGGTATATAACATAGGGTTGGAGTGGTTATTTAATACATTAAATACAATTCATTGGTAATTATGATGTAACTGAAGACTAATATTTAGATGCTGTAGGACAGAAATCAACAATCCAGGTGACTTGCATGAATTGATCAAGTATAGTAGGCAGAATAATTTCCCCTCTGCTCCTTTTCCCCAGACGATATCCATACCCTAATTACCAGAGCCTATGACTATGGTGTCCATGGTGGCTTGACGTTACTAATCAGTTTTCCTGGGTTACCTGTATGGATCTTATGTAATCACAAGTCTCCTTAAAATATGGCCATGGGTGGTAGATTATAGTCAGTGTCAAAATGATGCAAAGTGGTACAAACTGGCTTTGAAGATAGTGGAAAAACACAAGCTAAGGAACACAGGAAGACTAAAGACAGGAAAAGAAAGGAAAAGAGTCTCTCTCTCAAGAGTCTCCTTGTCTTCCTTTAGAAGGAACACAGTCCCTCTGACGTCTGGTTTTTTACCTACTAGCAAGACACATTTCAGACTGAATTTCCAGAATTATGTGATAGATCAATTTATGTTGTTTTGAGCCACTAAATTGTAATTTGTTAAAGCAGCAACAGGAAGCGAACACAACAAATAACATAAAGGTTAACAGAAAGGGACTTGGGAGGGTGGGCAACATGGAGCGGTGGCTACTGTGGCAGCCACGAGGGTGCCTGTCCAATAAGCAGCTCCTATTCAGCTCTAACCGAGGGCTCAGAATTGCTAAATTTCTTCAGTTTTCAATCAAAGATGAGAAATCTAGGTTACTATGGAAAAGATACTATTTTAATTATTTGCACCTATTTCAGATAATAAAAACAAACTTACACTTGTATGTAAATAGACATTTCTGAGGATATTCATCACAGTATTGTTTGTGATAACAGTCAGCAAAAAATAAGTGTCTATCAAATACGGGTATGAGTAAATCCATGTGAATTTATCTGACAAAAATGAACAAAAGCAATAAACATGTTAAGATTAAAATAATTTGTTAGCATAAAATATACCAAATATATATAAATATATGTATAGTTTTGGGATACTTATATTTAAAAATAATATTAGGAAGATGAATTGGGACACATTAATTACATTAAAATGAGCAAGCATGGAAGAATTAAAGAGAGGAATGACCTCAAGTGGCTGAATGGTGACAAAAAGCCAAGAAGGAAAGTGAGACAATAATAAATGGCATGTGACTGGACTGATGACTGCCATATATGATGACCTGAGGGGCCTCACCCAATTTTGGTTCACCATTGTGTAAGCCAGAGAAAAACTGTAGGTCAGGTGAGATGTATGGATGTCTAGTTCAGATATAGAGATAGCCAAGACATAGACTGGTCACATTTTCAAAAGTTTTATGGAGAATAGGGGAAGAAAGATACGTAAATGAACATGTATGAAATGAAATAGCAAGTCTATTTAGTAAAAAAAAAGTACATTCACTTGTTTATTCAACATTCATTCAAATATTTATTAAGCATCTGCTGTGATTCTATCAGTTTGTCTTATCAGTGCCTATGTAGTATAGGATAAAGCTGTAAAAAGTAAGGGCTGTGCCTAATTTTATTTCTAAATGTTATCTAGTCTTCACTCATAGTAGTGGCTTGTCATTCTTTCTGAGCCTGTTGGTATAAAGCATGTCATTCCTGCTCTAATCCATGTAGGACGGTTGTGAGAAAATAAATTAGAAAGCTCTTGTGAAATGTCCAACGGATGAAGGACGCCTTTAGTTTGCTTCATTTCCCCTTTTGGCGTGTTTTTCCTCACATCCTTCTGCTTTCTGATGACTTACCACTGCCACCGTCTGGCACAGGCCCTCACTGCTAGTGCCAGTGGAGGCTCAGGCTCTCCTCTTCCACTTTAATCTGGCTTGTGATTTAAGCAAGAGAGGGACTCCTGAAACACGTCCATTAGTAAATTATAAGCTTGTGGCCTTTTAGAGCCGGAAGGGTTTTGGATGTCTCCTTCAATCCTGTGCACATTGCAGGAATCCCAGGTGACTCCCCTTGAACTCTCACACTTTGAATCTGTTTCTATGATTTCCATTAAATTTTTGTAACTTGCCTACTGTGGTGAGGATGTGGTCACAGCTTCTCTTTGTTCTAGACAGTTCCTTTATTCATGTTTCACCAATTGCTAATGATATTCTCCTCCATGGGCATTTGCAGAGATTCATTTGTGGGAAAAAGTTTCCTGGAGTAAAAGTATTCATGTTGTAATGTTTCCTAGAAAAAAAAAATATGCGTAATGACCTCAGAATGCCTGCCTAATTCCCACTGATACACATCTGTTCCATAAAGAGACTGCTCTTTGGAATTCATGGGAATTTTTTAGAACAACTCATCAAAGAAAGTATGAAAATCAAATTGGGGGGCAAGTTTTTACTTTGGAGCCAAATACCTGTAAAGGAATAAAGCAAGCCATATACTGAGATTTATTAGCTCACACTGACAATTTTAAGACATAAGTTTCTGATGAAATGAAACATGTACTTTAAAGTTATAAAGAGATAGCTTGTTTCTTCATGGATGTCTTGAGTAATTTTGGTGTTAAAGCAATAGATGATTATAGGAGGATGTTAGCTATAAACTGAAGCTGTTTCCTGGGGGGGAGTAGATTTTTGCAGTAACTCCCATTCAACCAAGTTCTCTGCAAACCAACAAAGAATAGAATTCCTCGTATTTACTTTTTATTGTGCGAAAATTGCTATTGCATTTCAAGTGTTATAGATGTTTGGGAAAGAAGAATGAGGCATTATTAGAAACGTATCTCTGGGGCATAATTTAGCATTACTAGTAGGAAATGGAAGAAATGGCTTTATACTAAAAAGCAATGTCTGAGAAATATTATCAGTAACATGCTACTAAAACCAAAAGCTGGACTGATTACAATCAGTGGGAGTTTGGCTACATAAACGTTGCATTATTAGAACTGGCAGAAAGAAGGGAAACAGGAAGTAGTATTGTTAGGGTAGGCTCACTCACTAGTAAGGAACACATTTCAAGGAAACTATTAAAGGGAAAAAAGCATTAACAAAGCCTCCTACAGAGTTGTTACACTTCCATTTATTTTTCTAAAGGACTCAATGTGCTTTACACTTTACAAAGTGTAAGTGTGACTCATGAACCTGAGGGTTTTCAGCTGGTAAATATTACAAAGAGAAGAAAAATTACTAAAATTTTGACCTGCTTATGGATGTAGAAAGTTGAAGGTAAAGTCAGAACCTGAACCTAAGTTTTCTTTTCATGGAAATTCTTTTATTTCCAAGTGTGATTTTAAAGATATTTTTTGTAACAACTGAGAATTTATGTCACAAAACATTTAAATTATACTTATACTCCCGTTGGCCTTTCTGTATTTGTTCTGACAATGCAAATTATTTTTTATCTCAAGAGACTTGGAAGGAAGGAGAAATTAACCCAAGTAATTAGGGCAATAAAAAAGTATTTAATTTTTGAGATCATACCTTTTGAAATTTGAGTTAATTAAAACTATTTTTGTTATTTTAGTTTTTTGACATTATAAAAAAAGTAAATCATGCACCTAATAGAAAATTTGATGAATGCACAATTAGTTTAAAATAGGAGGTAAAAATATCTCTTTCCCTGGCTTGTAGTCTCACTCCACAGATATTAACTATTAACTTTCTTTTTGCCTTGAGGAAAATTTTAAGCTAAGGGTATTTTAGTAGTAGGAAATAGAAGAAATGGCTTTGTGCTGAAATAGAAATGTCTAACAAATGTCTGGTGGTGTGCGAGCTTTACTTAATCCCGTACCTTTTGATCATACAAACTGAACAGTTGAATATTCTTTTTTATCTTTCCTTTTTCACATGCTAGAGTATCTTGGTCATCTAATCTTTCAAAATTGGTGCATTAAGACTTTTCTCTTTTTAAGTGGTGGCACATTGTTCTATTTTGTACTTATACTGCAATTATCCAACTAGTTTTCTATCGATAAACAATTGAACTGTTCCTCCAGCTGATATAGGGGAACGAAACTCCCAACCTACTATATGTCTGGTATAAGTTCGTGTTCTCTAAAATTGAAGAATGGATTTTAGAAACAACGGAAGTTAAGAGCAGAATGTATTTACTGAGAGAAAGAAAGCTTCTGTCTGAGAGAGAGAGAGACAGAAGGGGTCCTGAGTGGGTTGCCAAAGATTTTTATAGAGCAAAACCACAAGGTGAGATGGGTCCAAGGTGGGGAAAAATGGGAACTTGCATGCAAGGCAGGTGGGCATGAGGTGGGACAGAACTATGGTCAACCAGTAAGATTAATTGCTCAGGTAAAATGACTAAATTGAGGACAAATGGGGAAGCATGTCAGTAGCAAGGAGGCATGCATGTGACTCTTCCTGTAGGGGGTTGGAATGGTGATTCCTGGCTTCCTCAAGGTATTAGAGAACTATTTAGAATATCAATCCTTAGGATATGGGTGTATTTGCTTGATCTTTTGTCTTGAGGTATGGCCCACAGCTGAGGTATCTGTCTCCCCCGCAGTGGCAGGGTATCTGGTCTTCTGCACCGGCTCCTTTGAGGGCCCAGCCCTGTCTGCTGTCTGTAATATTTTTATCTAACTCAGTTGCCTGTAACACTGCTATATGTGTGTACATGTACATTTATGTGCCACAAAAAATACTATAGTTCATCTCCTTGTATATGTCTTTGCTTACTGGTGAATATAACTGCAAGAAAAATTCTTATATGAAGCATTTCTTGTACAAATTAAACATGTGTATTTCACATCTTATCAGATTATCTTCAAATTATCCTCTCTGGAGAATGTATAGGTATCTGTTCTCTAACAAAAGTTTAGAAAATTGTTTCCTAACATTTTCAATGGAATTGTATACTATTAAACTATCAATAGTGGACAGTTGTACACTATTGTTCATATATTGTATCTCTTAATAAACCATGAGATTGGGGCTCATTTATGTTTGTTTTCCATATAAAATACTAGTTCATGCTTCTAAAATAATTTTGTTATAGATTGCTTAATCCCTTCTTGCTGACTTGTTAGACTTTTTATATAGTAAGAAAATTATTTGTATTCTCACATTTTCAAAACATTTTTCCAAGTATATTCTTTGCATTTTGACATTGTTATAATTGTTTGATTGAATTTAAAATTTTTATATGCCAACCTTGATCAAATTCTTCATTTTGGGCTCTTGGAGTTTGTGCTATGTTTAGAAAGGTCTTTGTCACATTATATGATAAAAAAATACTTTTTGTTCCAGTTATTTTTTATTCTTTTTTATTCATTATTTTAAATTTCAACTTTCTTTATAGTTAAGTCTTTATACCATTTAGAATATATCTTTAATATGGAATTGAGTCAGAAATTTTTAAAATTCATTTTTCCAAATGACTACTTGGTGTCTTAATTTGCTTATTGAATAATTTATCATTTCCCTGATAAAATAAAATATCATGTTTATTAAAATGAAATTTCCAAGCACAGTTAGCTTAGTTTTCTTACTCTCCATTTTGTCCCATTCAGTTGTAAGTGTTTTCTTATTCTAGTACCAAATAATTTCAATATTAGCAACTTTGAGACATTTTACTATCTAGTGAGGTCAGTTTCTTACACAATGATTTCATAGATTAATGTGGGAGAAAATTGAAATCTTTACAACATATGAAGTTTCTTCATATTACCTTTGTTCTTGTTTATTTTTAGATTTTCCTCTTTTAAAAATGTATGTGGAGTGCCTGCTTAATTTTAAAATATTTTTATATATGAAAATTAAATTGATCTGCAGTATTATATGTAAGTAATTAGGTTGGACTGCAGTATACCATGCATATGTTCAATCTTTTATCTATCTGTTCATTGATTTTTGTAGTGTTGTGACTATGTTGTTCTTTGTAGTGCATTTGAAAATTTGTCTTATTTTTCATGATCTGGAAATTGTAGCTTAGAATATTTCATCAAGTTTTGACAAAATTCACCCTACCTGGGTGAAAATTTAGTCTACATTTTCAGATAGATTTTTCATACTGTGTTATAATTCAATATGTTTTCTGTATTTACATCCTATGCTTTTAATTTTGGTCATTTGTGTGTATGCTTTTAAATCTTGATTAGTTTGGTTACTTTAAAACTTGTTTTGTTTGATTTTTAATGAAGACCAGATCTTAAATACATTTCCTCAACTATTTTATCCTTTTTCTTTTTAATTTTCTTCCTTTAATTTTGCTTACGTTTTGTTTTTTTCTAACTTGTTGGTTATTAATTTATTTTTAATTTTTTCTTGGTTAGTGCTCCATTTTAGACTATAAATGTGCTATGTGGTTGTGTTCTGTAGATTCTAGAGTGTATATTGTTCACAAATGTTATTTATCAAATATGCTATAATCTAATATTTTGATGAAAATTTTCAAATGGGTAGAGTTTTCTTTTTTGTTATGTAAGTATTGTTTTTATTGTGGTATGATCAGTAGATATTTTTGCAGTGTTTAAACTTTGTGTTAAGCTATCATGGTCTCTATGGCTTAGTATATGTTAAATTTATGTTAATGTTCCATGGACCCTGGACAAAAGAGATATTCCCTGTTTGGAAGATGTCGAATTCAGTGGAGTCATTAATTAGTTCACTGAAAAGGTTGCTTGTGAATACATACTTATTTATTTTATGTGTAAGTCTTTGTTTACACCAGAATTGATTTTAGGCACGAGGGATGGTGAGTGAATAAGACAAATTAAATCTCTGCCTTTGTAAGCTTTCATTGGAACAAAGGACATAGATTTAACCAGTGAAAACTGTAGCTCCAGAGAGTGACATGATCTTATTTACAATTTTTTAAAAGTATAAATAATTCCTTTATTATATATAGTGAAAGTTTATAAAATTAGAAAAGTAAGCAAATATTCTCTTTGCACAAAAATTAAGTGCAGCTGCTCTAAATAGCATAACACAATGTCAAACATTTGGATTTTCTCTTCAAACAATGGTACTAAATAAATACAACCTGGTAAGGGGGAGGCGATGATGCAGCACTGAGGACTGAACCCAGGGCCTTCACACCAAGCTGCATTTCTAGTCCTTTTTTAAAATTTTGAGACAGAGTCTCACTAAGTCTCTAAATTGCGCATTCTGGGACCTAACTTTGCAGCTCCTGCCTCAGCCTCCAGAGTGCTTGGATTATAGGCATGTGCCACCAAGTCTGGTTCTGGCAATTTTTTATTTACATTTTAAAGTGTCTCTCTGGTAGTTAACTATTATCTGCTTTATCATAATTTAATAGTACAAATATCTGTACTTATACTTTCATTTACTTGATTTGTCAGAGGTTTATAGAGTCAGGTTGTAGACTCTTTCTGTGCTTGTTTCTATTTATTTCTGCATTTCATATCATTTTTCTTAATGTGTTTGATATTAGGGGATGAAAGTCTCAGGCAGATATTTATTATGGATTTAATTATATTACTTCATTTTTTATTACTACATATTTACAGTGCATAATGTTTACATTTTTTGTGTGCAGTTGGAACATGTACATAGCATATCTGAATTCCTTTATTCATCCCCTCCCCCATCCTCTCTCTCTCCCCCTTTCTCCATCTCTCCCTTCCCCTCTAAGAAACATCTATCTCCCTACTTCCTATTATCTATCTTTTATTTTTCTTTGTATTTATAGTTTGAGTTTCTCAAATAAGAGAAACTATGAAATGTTTAAGCTTGTGTGTCTGATTTATTGTACTTAACATTATGGTCTCAACGTGGATCTATTTCCCTACAAATTACTCAGTTTATCTTTCTTTATGGCACAGTAGGACTTCATTTTGTGTAAATGCCATATTTTCTTTATCCATTCATGTGTTGATGGACATATAGGCCACAACTAAGGTTTAGCTGTTATGAATTGTGCATATGTGGGTATGCATGTATCACTGTAATATGAGTTTCTTTAACTCTATTGGGAAGATACTTAAAAGGGGAATAGCTAGGTCAAGTGAAATTTCTAGTTTTAGTTTTCTGAGGATCTCCTAATTTTCATAGTGGCTTTATTAGTTTACAATTCCACTAATAATGCAGAAAGGTTGTTTTCCTTGTGTCTTCACCAGT
Organism: Cuniculus paca; assembly: GCA_004365215.1. Lineage (NCBI taxonomy): Eukaryota > Metazoa > Chordata > Mammalia > Rodentia > Cuniculidae > Cuniculus > Cuniculus paca. The sequence continues at coordinate 9,998 of RJWT010015691.1, read as the reverse complement.
ATCTTTATTTGATTTCTGGATGATGGTCACTCTTTTTGAAGTAAGATGGAATCAAATTTAATTTGCATTTCTCTAATAGCCAAGGATGTTGAGCATTTATTCATGTATTTATTGATCATTAGTACTTTACCTGTGAAGTATCTATTCATTTCACTAACTCTATTTGACTGGGTCTTTCATTTTGGGGGGTTTAATTTTTTTGAGTTCTTTCTTTGTTCTTGATGTTAGTCATCTGTATGAAGAATAGCCATTCTGTAGGATTTCTTTTCACACTGTCAATTGTTTCTTTTGTAGTGCAGACACTTTTTCATTGGATAAATGGCATTTGTAGATTCTTGGTATTATTTCATGTGCAACCAGGATTCTGTTTGGAAAGTCCTTGCATACAACTTTGACTTCAAGAATTTTTCCTATTTTATTCAGAATATTGTTTCTATTTTAATATTTAGGTCTTTGACCCATTTTGATTTTGGTTTAGTACATGCTGAAAGATATGGGTCTACAGTCTTCTTCACATGGATAGCCAATTTTCTCAACACCATTTTTAAAGAGGATAATTTTCCTTCAATGTATATTTTTGACCCCTTTGTCAAAAATCCAACAGTTCAATATGACTAGGGATGTTTCTTCATCCTCTATTATGTCCCATTGATCCTCATGTCTGTTTTTGTGCCAGAAACATGCTGGTTTTATTTATTCATTTTTTTAAATCACTGTAACTTTGTAATATAACCTCAAGTCCAGGATTGTGATGCCTCCTGCTTTGCTCTTTCTACCCAGGGTGGATTTTGCTATTCTGGGTCTCTCTGTTTTGACTATATTGATTTTGGTTTCAGGAGCAGGAGATGTGTTTCCATTTTTGAATGTCCTGTTTGATTTCATTTTTCATCATACTGCAGTTTTTGTTGCAGAAGTATTTCACTTCCTTACTCACATTAATTTGTAAGTATTTAATTTTTCCTGATACTATTATGAATGGTACTTTTTTCTTGATTTCTTTCTTAGTAGGTTCATTAGTAATACAGGGGAATAATACCGATTTTTGTGTTTTGTATTTATATCCTGCTACATTATGGAATTAGGTTATTAATTCGAAGAGTGTTTTTTGTTCTGGTGTCTTCCATCTGCAAATAATGATAATGTGATTGCTTTCTTTCCAGTACATATTTCTTTTACTTCTTTTTCTTGCCTAATTACTTTTGCTAATTTTTTGAGTACTGTGTTGAATGGGAGTGAGATTGTGTATATTCTTGTGCTGTTTCTGATTTTATTGAGAAAGTTTTCAGTATTTCCCCATTTAATATGATGTTGGATGTAGGTTTGTCGTAAGTGGCTTTTACCAGATTGAGATAATGTCCATCATCTACACCTATTTTCTTCAGTGTTTTTAATCATGAAAAAATGTTGAATTTTCTCAAAAGCTTTTGATTGTTATGATTATGTGATTTTTGTCCTTGTTTCTGTTTGTTTGTGTGATGTTTTACATTTAAAGATTTGCATATGTTGAACCAGGAATGATGTCTACTTCATTAGGAGGTATGATCTTTTTGATAATTCATTACAGTGTTTGCCAGTGTCTTGTGTAGCAGTTTTGCATTTATAATCATTAAAGAGATTGGTTTATACTTATACTTTTCTGGTTGGATCCTTGTATGGTTTTGGAATCAGGGTAATAGTAACTTCCAGGGATGACTTTGGGAGTACTCTTTCCCTTACAATTTCATTAAAAAGCTTGAGGAGTATTGATGTTAGATCTTCCCTGAAGTTTTTGTAGATTTCAACAGTAAATCCCTCCAGATCTGGGCATTTCTTGGTGGAATTTTTTATGACTGCTTCAATTTCATTGCCTATTATTGGATATTTTGAGGGTTTTTAAAATCTTCTTGTTTCAGTTTTGTTAAATCATATGTATGTAGGAATCTATCTACTTCTTATGTATTCCACACTTTATTGGCATACAGATCTGCAAAACAGTTATTAATAATCTTTTTGATTTCAGAAGTATTCATTATGATTTGACCTTTTTTGTTTCTAATTGCATTGAGTTGAGTCTTCTCTCTCCTTTTTTTTGGATTAGGTTGGCTAATCTAAAGACTTGTCCACTTTGTTTTGTCTTTCAAAGAACTAACTGCTTGATTTATTGATTCTTTGTATTATTATTATTATTATTGTCTCAATTGCATTGATTTTTGCACCAGTAATTTCAGCTCTATAATTTCCATTCTTTTACTAGTTTTGGGTTTGTCTTGTTCGTGTTTTTCTGGGTCTTTGAGGTATATCATTAAGTTATATATTTGGTGTTATTCTGTTTTTGTGATTTGGGTATTCAAAGCTATAAAATTCCTTCTTGGGACTGCTTTCATTGTATCCTGTAAGTTCTGGTATGTTATATTGGCATTATCATTTAGTTCTAGAAACTATCATTTTGTCTTTCTTGATTTCTTCTGTTATCCCGATTATTCAAGAGTGTGTTGTTCATTTTACATGCATTCGTGTGATTTATATGTTTTCAGAGTTGATTTCTAGTTTTATTGTGCTATGATCTAATATTATATATGGTATAATTTCAATTCTTTTCTGTTTACTTAAACTTACTTTATTATCTAGTATGTGGTCTATTTTGGAGAAAGTTCCATGTATTGCTGAGAACAATGTATACTCTTTTGCTATGGGGTAGAATACTCTGTTGATGTCTGTTAAGTCAATTTGTTTGAAGGTTTAACTCAATTCTGTATTTCTTTGTTGATTTGTTTGTTTAGTTTCTCTATTTGTGTTAGTGGGCTATTGAGATCTCCCAAATTAATTGTGTTTATGTTTACCTGGTTTTTGATTGAGCTTTTTTGGTTGAATCTGAGGCAACAAGAAAAAGATACAAGTGGAACAGAGAAAAAGAGGGGAGAGAGATAGGATATGGGCATGGAGAGAGTCATGCAGTTGTGCTGGCTGTCTGAAGACAAAGGCAAGGTGCGAGCTTAAATGTACTCTGATCGGGAAGGGCACAGGGCTGCTGACGTAGGCTGCTCAACAAGACGTGACTGAAGAAGGTAGGAACATTCGTGGCACATGTGGGCTTTGGCAAGGGCAGCTGGGAAGGAGAAACCTCAGGGGTTTCTGGGAAGAAGGAGCTAGACACCATTATGATTCAGTATTTGGTCTGTCACCATGATGACTGGGCAAGTCTCAGGCTGGGAGGCCTATCAGTTTTTATATCCAGCAGCACTTTTTTGATGAAGTTGGGTACACTGTTTGGTGCACAAATGTTACTAATTGTTACATCTTTCTATTGAATTATTCCCTCAACCAATATGCAGTGTCTTTTTTTTGCCTCTTTTGATCAATTTTGGCTTGAAGTCCGCTTGGCTTAAATATAGGATAGCCATACCTGCTTTTATTTGGGTTCTTATTGTAAGGAATACTGTTTTCCATCCTTTAAATCTTATTCTATGAATTTCTTTTTGCATTAAGTGTATTTCTTGTATACAATGTATCACTGGATTTTATTTCTTGAATCATTCTGCCATTGTGTGTCTTTTGATGGGGGAATTCAAACCATTCTCCTTGAGTGTTACTGATAGAACAACTTTACATCTATTAACAATAGAATAGTATTCAACAGCAATAGTGTCAAATTAACTAGCTATCCAAATTTTCATAAAGCTTAGTAGTTACACTAGTAAACTTAGAGTGTATGAAGAACGGGAACCAGAGAATGAAAAAAGCAAAATTTGAGAAATTTGTCAATCAGATATGAGGAGGAGAGAAAAGTGAGATAGTAGGCCCTATTGAGGAGTAAAAGTAAATTAATAATGTTAGAGAACAGTTTCAGGGATGAATGAACAAGAAAAAGAAAAAAGACAGCAAAGTAAAGGAAATAAAGGAAAGATCACAAGAAAAAGAAAAAAGTTGAAAGGGGAAAAGGAGAGAAAGGAAACTAAAAGAGCAACAGTAAAAAAAAAAAGGAAAAAAATTCTAAAGACCCCCCCCAACCCAAGGAAAGAAAGATAAAAATAATAAAAAATAACAAAATCAAAAAAAGGTTGAGCCAAAGAGCAAACTTCCTTGTTTTTGAATGAGCGATTTCTTCACAAGATTGCAGTCTTAGAATCCAGCCAGTCACAATTTTCTCTGCTTAGCTTTAGGGCCTATGGATTTTGGAGGTGCCCTTCCACACCAGAGGCCTCTCTGTGGATTTGCCTTAGACTGTGGTTACTGTCCAAGCGATGGCATACCCTTGCTCCCTCTGGTAGGTAGAGACTGCAAACAGCCTTCTACTCTCTGCTGGGTGTATGCTACAGAGCAGGGGTTCGAGTGAACTGTTGGACTTAATGGTCTGATTGCTCCCTTCTCTCCCTGGGCATTTTTCTCATGCAAAATCAGGTATATTGGTCAGTCTTTGCTTTTGCCGCCCTATGCCAGACAGAAGCAAAATGTAGAGCCAGCTTAGAGTTGGTGAATCATTTTGCCCTTGCATTGGTGGGCAGCATCCTGTGTAGGCCTGCTTTCCTGTGTGCGTGTGCGTGTGTGTGTGTGTATGTGTGTATGGTGAAGTGCTGTCCTGCAAGGATCTGCATGCTTGTGTTGGGTGAGGAACACTGCTAATCTGGCACAGCCTGTTTGCTTGAGTTGGGGGGGAGTCTCTGCCTGTCTGGAGAACGCCTCTCGCTCATCTCAGGCAGGGGATGCAGCTTGTTGGTACGTTCATGTCAGAGGAGGAAGGTCTACAAACTTGTATTCTACATTGCTTTTAGATTAACGAAAACTTTGGCTACATAATGCGTGTACAAATTTTGAGTACAATTTATTTCCTGTAACATTTTATAGTTGTTGTTTCACAGAATTTGGAAAAAAGTCTATTATGTTTTCTTCAGCAATATTAATAATAGTCTGATGATTGTTCATGTGTCTCTTTTTGATTTAACATTTTCTGATTTCATGCATCCTTTTATCTTCTTAATTCTGACTATATTTTCAAAAACATCTTCCACTTTTAGCTTCTAATATGATTTTTATTATTGTTTTTATTTCAATTTTTTGTTTCTATTTATCATTTGTTGAAACATTTCATATTATCTTTGGTTTCTTTTTTGAGCTATTTTACCCTCATACTCCAAGTTATTTTTATTTTATCCTTATAGTGCAAGTCATTTTTGTTCGGAACTTGCTGTCTTTGAAATTTTCTTTCATAAAGTTCTTTCTGGTGACTTTTTGGTTTTTTACTTTCAGCTAAGTTTTGGAAAACTTTTTTATAATCTTTCCTTCTTTTATAAAACCTCAGTATAGCTCTTGTGCTTGCTCCTTTCTGACTACTCTTCATCTTTGAAGACTTTGAAGGCTTCCTAAATTTGGGTCACCTATTTGCCCAACAATGGAATGAGAAGTTCTTACATACTACATACTTATGTTGCCCTCAAATCCACAGGTTGAACCCCTGACCTGTAATGTAATATATAAGGAGTTGGGTCTTGGAAGGTATTTAGGATGAGATGTGGTCATGATGGTGGTGGCTTCATGAATGAATTAGTGTCCCAAAAGTTTGGTTTTTCTCTGCCCTCAGAGAAGATGTCTTCTCTGAGTCAGGAAGAAGGCCTTTATCAGACATGCATTCTCAGGCTCCTTCATCTTAGACTCCTCAGATACCAAACCTGTGAGAAAATAAATGTTTAAGCCACTTGGCCTATGGTATTGTGTTATCTCAACTCAAGCTGACAAGGGAGAGGAGTGGGAGGGCTGACCGAATCTTGGATTTCAGACTCAAATATTTTCCTCCTCAAACTCTTCCATCATCTTTCTGAGGCAGGTACTCCACCTTCTTAGTTTGCATGTTCCTCTTTTGGGGATGAAGTAGAGGTCCTTGTTGATTGAAGGGAAGGCTTGACTATCCTAAGTCCTCAATGTGTGCTAATTATATTCTGCACATGCGACTTTAGTCAGCAGTAAAACTGTAATTGCTGCTTACCTTGTCTTTTGTTACCTGTCACTTCTCTGGTCTGTCTACTCAGTTATGAGCCATTATTATTGCTTTCAGACATCCTTTTTTTTTTTATTTTAAAGAGAATAGAACAAAACAAAACAAAACAAAACAGAACAAAACAAAGCAAAACAAAACAGAATAGAGTCAAACATTATATAGCATTTCAGAACAGAACACTAAAAGCTATACAGGTTTTCAAAACATAACAGGAGATTTACAATGGTTACCCTAGTGTCTCTTGCATTCTTCTAAACAGACATCCTTTTCTAAAGTTTGGATTTGTGGTTATGTCCTGTTTCATTAGAGATGGTATTTTCTTCATATTTTTGTAGCTTTCTGCACTTTGGGGAAGAGTAGCAAGAAAAAATTATTTATTTACCTTTAATTGGAAATCCTCGTATGTGTGGGCTATTATTTTTCACAGTCTAAAGAAATCTTATGAAAAGTGACTTTGCAGCATTCTCGGTGACCCAATTGTGTGATAAATTTATCATAATGTAAGTCCACTAGGATGTCATCAAAGTCATTGAGTATACTAGGAGTTTCTAATTGCTAGGAGCTAGCAATAGTGTTCATTCAAGGCCATATTCCCAAAACATTGGTGAAGCATTAACTCATAAAATGGTGAGTTAGAATGTGTAAAAACAAGGTTAGGGATTGTTATGGTTGATACACTGTGTCAACTTGAGAGGTTTAGAAATTTAACTGAGAGGCTCAGCAGGGAGCCAGGGTTCTTACTTTGTAAATATTTTCATCCTGTGCAAAGGAGAGCAAGGAGATTTTGTGAGTTCTACACCAACCCTGAAGGGCAGGGCGTGGCCTGTGTACAATACAAGGGAGGAGAGGAGACTTGTGCTTTCGCCCTTTTTGCTCTGGCTGCTGCCTTGTCATGCCACCCTGCCTTGGAGCCAGCTGATTATGGACTGAAATCTCCAGAAACTGTAAGCTAAATAAACCTCTCCTTCCTTCACTTTGGGTGTCAGGTGTTTGTCTCAGCAATGAGAAAAAAGTAACCAAGACAGGGATCAAACTAGCAACTTGTAATTTCAGCTTAATTACTTTCAGTGTCATTTATTAGAAAATAAGGGAGCCATTGAAGTCTTTATTAGGGAAGACACTCGACTAGAACTCTGATTAAGAAAAATGAATTAGAAAGAGAAGAGAAGGATTAACAAGAGGACACTAGTTAGGAGGCTACTGAGGTAATGTGAGTGAGAAGTAGTATTTTTGGTGGTAATGTTTCTTACTGCATCAGAATCATCATTCATATATTAAAAACAAAGGAGGAAAATAATTCTTGTCTTTTGGTAAACTCTAGTAAATGAAGTGTGATTAAAAATATGATGTATGTTTACATAAAAAAATTACACCAGAGGGCACATTGCCATTAATCCCCCTTAAAATACTCCTATCTTTGAAACCAATTATCCCATTATTCTTGTCATTTTCTGAAACAGTTCCAGAAGTTCTTTTTTTTTTTTTGTGATTGTCTTTAGTTGTACTGTCATGACTACCTTGATTGTCCTGAATCAATTTAAAATATTTTCTTCATGGTCATTTTGACTTTTTCGATTCATGATCATTTTGACTTTGGGGAAGAGACATAAATCTCATGGTGCTAGATCCATTGAATAAAGCAGATGTGGACACATTATAATGTTCTTACAAGACTTTACATTGACTAACATATGGCAACACATTCACTATATTTTTATAGCTCATAACACTCAGGAAAGAGAACTTCCAGATCTGCTTCATGAAGTGGCAAGAATAATAGGATAAGTGTGGTCAAAATGATGGGGAGTATTTTGAGGGAGATTAGTGACAATCTTTCTTTCAGTATAATAAGTTTTTAAATTTTAAACATTCATTGTAGTTTTAATCACCCCTTGTAAATGACTTTTCTCTTGCCATTAATAAAATGTAATCATAATCTAGTCAAAAATTTAACAACTATTTGAAATACATGCCATAGTACATTTATCAATGATAATTTCTACTTTTGAGGTTAAAGAAGTAGAACATTGATTTATCTTCAAGAAGCTTGCTTTCTAAAGTGTGCTAGGTAGAATTATGCTTCCCCCCAAAAGTCCACACTTACTCCTCTGAAATTTGTGACTATGTTAACTTGCACGTGAAATATACTTTCCAGATATGATTAAGATTAAAGGCCTTGAGGTGTATATGACCAAAGCCCTATAAAAGTTGATAGCAGAAGAAAAATTAGGAGCACTTCAAGATGAAGAGAACAGTACTTTTGGGGTTGAATACAATTTCCAAGAAGTGGATGTAGGTCATGAAATCCCAGCCAGAGAGAATGAGATGAACAAAGGCAAGAATGTGTGAAAATATTAGCATTCTTAAAACAGTTATTATTAATTTTTTGCAGAAAATCATGCTGTTTATTCTCAACACTGAGAGTATTTAGTAAATCTAGAAGAACTTTTTTCTTTTTTTGTTTCAGTTTAGTCCTGCTAGAGGAATAAGGAAAGAAGACTTAGGGAGATTAATCTATTGATGGAATGTGTAACAAGAATACCTAATTGGGACCAATGAAATATTGCTAAATCAAATTTATGACTAAGTCTGGATATTGTTCCATTTACAAAATAATGTGCTATACAATTCTTTCTTATTTAAAATAGTACGAATGTAAGATATTCTCATAAGTTCTCCCTCCCCAATGTTTTATTTTATTTATCTATTTGTTTTTTATTTAAATTTACCAGTACAATTTGGGTGTACATAATGATAACATTCATTAAAAGGAATTTGTGTTTGTACATGATGTCCTAGTTCCTCCCCTCCCCATACCTATCCCTCCTTTCAAACCCCCTTCCCCTCCCTGTTCACAAAGCTCTGTTTTCATTTTATCCTTCTTTTCTTATTTTTTCTTTCCTTTCCTCCTCCCTCAGTTACCTTTTTCTTTTGAACAGTTTCCTCCTATTTCACAATATCTGTCGTACATTTTGGTGCTTATTTATAATTTCGGTTTCTCACATCAGAAAGATAATGTGACATGTGTCTGATTTATTTCACTTATGGTTATGGTTTTAAGGTTTATTCATTTAACTATAAATGTCTCAATTTTGTCCTTCTTTGTGCCTGAGTTATAAAATCCATTATATAGTAAAAAAAAAGTCCACATATTTTTTAATCATTCATATCAGTTGATGGGCATTTGAATTGCTTCCAAGATTTAGTTATTAAAAACTATACCATTATAAACACTTCTATGCATATATCTCTGTGGTGTGTTACTTTTAATTCTTCTGGGAAGATACTCAGAAGGGATATCTAGTTCTAGTTTTTTGAGGAATCTCCATACAAATTTCCACAGTGGTTGCACCAGTCTACACTCTCACCAATGGTGGAGACGGGTTCCTTTTTCCCCACAGTCCCACCAGCATTTGTTATTAGCTGTTTTCTTGAGAATAGTCATTCTTTCTGGAGTGAGACGGAATCTCAGTGTTGTTTTAATTGGCATTTCTTGAATGATTAGTGATATTGAGCATTTTTTCATATATTTATTTGCTATTTGTACTTCTTCTGAAAAGTGTCTATTCATTTCAGATGCTCATTGTTGGATTGGATCTTTGAATTTGGAGGCTCTAATTCAATTCGACAGACTTGAAGATGGAGAAACAACTCCAAATGCACTCAGTCACCTGATTTTTGACAAAGGGGCCAAACTCATTCACTGGAAGAAGGATAGTCTCTTTAATAAATGGTTCTGAAAAAACTGGCATTCTATATGCCAAAGACTAAACCTAGACCCATGCCTGGTACCATGCACTAAACTAAAATCAAAATGGATGAAAGATCTACATATCAAAACAGAAACATTAAATCTACTGGAAGAGAGAATAGGTAGAACTCTTAGACATTGGTGTAGGCAAAGACTATGAAGGAAACCCCAATTGCACAGGAACTATCACAAAGAATCAACAACTGGGATCTCATCTTATTAAAAAGTTTTGCACAGCAAAAGAAATCACCAACAAAGTGGGAAAAATTTTGTCAGCTA
>RJWT010015690.1:9272-20469 GCA_004365215.1 Cuniculus paca | reverse complement strand
AATAGATCTTTTGCTTCCTTTGTTAGGTTGATTCCTAAGTATTTCATTTTTTTGGATGCTATTGTAAAGGGTGTGGTTTCTCTTATTTCTCTCTCAGTGCGTTTGTTGTTTGTGTATAGGAATGCGACTGATTTCTGAGTATTGACTTTGTATCCAGCTACCTTACTGAATTTGGTTATGATATCCAGAAGTCTTTCTAATGTTGGATATTTTATCTCAGCAACAAGAAAAATAACTAACATACTTTAATGTGTACATTAAATTGTCTTCTGTTTCTCATATTACCACAGGTATAAAACACACTGAACACCCAGTTCTGTGCTTTCCAGCCTGGAAGATATTTTATTCCACTGCCAAGACACAGAAGCTTAACCATGCACAGGAGACAATGGGGAACTGTATGCACTACCTGCAACCTTGTCTCATATACATCCTGTTCATGATTAATTCACTTTGATAGAATTTCAAAGTAAAATAAATCTTAAACACTGACTGTCATTTTGGCACATCCCTGAACCCAAGTAAGATTCGATATTCTGATACAGGTTAGCCCTATTCTGGGTTCAGCTTCCTCATCCTGACACCTACTCCCTTACACATTCTTCATTCAGTCTTCTTACTCAATTCAATCTTCTTCCTACCTCATTTTTCAGCCAGTTCCCCCCTCCTTTGTGCATTGTTCACTGTTATCTGTTCAAAATTATTTTTGCTTCTCTTATCACTCACCAATAATTGACATTGCCCAAGCATGTTCCCTGCTGTCTTCTTCCATGGAATCCTTGCCATCTAAGAAAAAGTGGACAGGTCCACCTTGCTCCCAAGCACAACTAGACCACTGAGTCATCACTCTTTCTCTATGGCCCTTGTTTAAAGTTCATGTCATTCTTATTGTTTTTTTTGTTTTGTTTTGTTTTGTTTTGCGGCACCGGGGATTGAACTCACGATCTTGCGCTTACCGGGCAGGCGCTTAGACCGCTGAGCTAGATCCCCAGCCCTGTTTTTGAGACAGGGTCTCACTATGCCATTCAGGCTGGCCTTGAGCTAACTTTGTAGCCCAGGCTGGTCTCGAACTTACAATGATCCGCCTGTCTCAGCCTCCCGAGTGCTGGGATTACAAGCGTGAGCCACCACGCCCGGCGTCATTCTTATTGTTTAAAAAGAGTTAAGATATAAATTGTTTTAGAATGCAACTGATCAGGACATAAATGTGCAGTCACTTTATTACAAGCAAGAACAATGCTTTTCAGTACTGTGAATTGAAGCCAAGGTTGTTCTATCACTGAGCTACATCTCCAGTGTGTTTATTTTTTATTTTGAGACAGGGCCTCATTAAATTGCCCAGGTTGAACTTCTGATTCTCTTTCTTCTACCTTGCAATTAGCTAGAATTATGGATATTGCTAGCATATCTAAGAACAAAATTATTATTATTATTATTATTATTTTGGTACCTGAGATTGAACTCACAACCTTGTGCTTGCCAAACAGGTGTTTACACCTCTGAGCTATATCCCCAGCCCTAAGAACAAAATTATTAACCATGAAGAAATATGAAAGCAAAAAAGACTTTATTCTGGCAGCAAGCACATTGCTAGTAAAATATATGGCATAAACTAAAAATAATAAGGATTTAAACATGTGGAACTTATATATTAATCTGATCAAAAGTTATTCCTTATAATTTTCTTCAATATAAAGTATCTATAGGGTATATAATTAATCATATAAAATGAATATAGTAGTAAGTAAATGCTCTACTGAATTTTTCTAACATCTTGGTTTATATGCTTCAAAGAGAAGGCAAAGTCCCTTAAAAGTATTGTAAATTTCAGGATTACAATTTGTAATTCATTCAAAATAGATCGTATTACATTTTATTAATATCATTAGTAGTATAAACATATTGACATGATTTTTTTATTAAATGCTAATGAAGTTTTGTAATTAAGCCTATAATACCAAAATGTCATCTACAGTAAAATTTTAGCTGATGTACTATCCATAGTAAAGAGGGAAACTGTGTAAAATCTTAAACATAATATCAAGAGTAATTGTAGGTCTTGCACACAATTTAAAGTATGATTACTTAAAGTAGGGATTGTAAGTTCTTCTGATTTTCATGGAGACAGATTTAATTTTGATGGGTGACTTATTTTTGGCCCATGTACCCCACTGAATTCCACTGGCAAGCAATTTTCCAGGGAAGTGATGGATACCATTTAAGTTTGCTAGACCACACTGGTTGAACCACCAACCCGTATTGTTTCTGAGGTGACTGCAGCTCTTCACAGACTGACCACTGATGAGGCATGCAGGGCGGCACCCATCATTGTCAACATCTGATGTGCTGAAAGGCATTGCATTTTGATTATCTTCTTTTCTGAGGCCCCGGAACGCATCACCTGGGTAAAAGAGATTTTTTTAAATAACTGAACTTAGAAACAATTTCCATTATTTTAGTCAACTACTACCAACATAATTATGCAAAAGCATCACATTTAGAAATGGGGTTTATTTTTCTACTATTTCTCACTTTAAAATCTCTCTCACACAGGTTGCAATGTGCCAAAATCTGGTGATGAACTGTTCAATATAACAAGCATCTATTGGATATAAAAGCCAAGTACAAACTTGGCTGCATAGACAAAAATCAAATCATTTAAGGCAAAAATAATAGTGTACAGGTTTGTCATGCTTTGCTGTGATCAATATAGTGACTGATACCTTGGGAAATAAAATAACTTCTAGGCAGTTGTAAGACAAGAGAGAAGGGCCTTATACTCCCCAAGAGATAATTTTTCTTTCTTTCTGAAGCTGCCCCAAATACCTCACAGCCAGCCACAGTTACATAAAGTGCCCCACAGCTGCTCCAGGGGAAATCTGCCTTGGCTGAAGCAAAGCTTCAGTCATGGACCTATCATAGTCAACTCTGCCTTGTAGCCCCATTGGATGACTCCATCCCACAGCCTCTTTGGATGATTCTGCCCTTTTATTTCCCTCTTTGATCAATTCAGTGAGGGGCCCCAACCTTACCCATGACCAAACAGAAAGTTTAGCTATGTATAAGCTCACCATTCTTCCCTACATAAGCCACCTTCCCATGCTCTTAGTGAGTCCATCCCTTGTGCTACAGCATATGTACAAAAAAAAAAAAAAAAACCTCTTTCAGAAGGCATATGCTTGCCTATTTGTGATTTCTATTGCAAATGGAGTACACTGAGCTAGTGCACTAAGAGATGGTAATGCCAAAGGACACTGTCAACAAAAGCAGTCAGCATCTGGGGCTGGTAACACTCAAAATGATTAGCAGCCACAAAGCAATAAAGAATTGTTGGCAGCCACCACCTCCAGTGGCTAAAAGAGTTCCTGGGCCAACAGTTAGCTGCTTTCTCCAAACTGCCAGAAGGGCCACTAACAGTAAGAGCTGATAGCCACCGGCATTCAAAGGTTAAGGTTGTAAATACTAAAAGAGCTACAATTTGCCAATTCATGATTTCTATACCAATTGCGCAAAGAACACTCAGCCAGTAGGTAATAGTAGGTTTCCATTCCTACCACTTATATTACTTTAGATGGAGAAAAATGGATGAATAACTGGCTATCCACATGCTGAAGATTGAATATAGATTCATGTATCTCACCATATACTAAAATAAGATGGATGAAGGTGAAATTTTTACCTTTAAGAAATTTAGACTTATGGTTACAAAAGTTACTTGGTTTTATTTAGGGGCTATCAAGTTTATATAGAACACCTAATACCCTCAAGAAAAATTCAGTTATGCTCTGAGGTGTGCCTTTTCTTCATGGCTCTTCTCATGCTATATACACTAACCATTTTTAAAGGTTTACATTAGACGTTGTGTGTATATTGTGCTTGATAGTCACAATATGCCTCCAAAGATTACAGTATATCGGCCAGGACAACCCAGTTAACTAAGTGGCAAGACCAGGAACTGTGTTTTGCTTTATAAAGGTCCATTAAATTAAAAGGTTCTTAGTAAATCCTTAATACCTAAATTCCATCTGTATACATATAAACTTTGATTTATATGTTTGAAACACTAACTAAAACAGAAGCTATGCAAAATGTGTGGTGAAACCAAGGTCTCTCATTGTTTCATTTTGCTTCTGAATATTTCTCACTTCTTTACATAAGCCCTTAATAAGCCTCAAGAATTTCATTTGTAGTGTGGCCTCTCATAAACCCCAGCTGTCCAATTATTAAAGTCTCCAACTCTACACTTGAGGGGAAACAAACATACATAGTGTAGTTATTTTTAGAAAAATATAATTTTCCAACATCTGCACAATGCAACATCCTTCAAAGATTCAAGTGAGACATCACCTATGAAGCATACCTAAAGCTTATGATACTCTTCCTGGGTACAATCCAACTATCAGAGGTATCACACATCATATGGACTCTTCAGTAGATTTTAACAACTCATTTTTTTAAATTTTTATTTTAATTAGTACTTGTTTGCAGTATGCAATGATTATATCCATCCTGCATAGTTGGTTCATGTTCATATCTTAATTCTTTTCTTCATCCTCTTTCCCGCCCTTCCCTCCCCCATTCCTCCATCTCTAACTCTCCTTCCCTTTTGTAAAAGATACACCTCCCTGTTTCCTATTACCTTTCATTTCCTCTTCAATTTATTTATATTTTGGGTTTCTTATATAAAAGAAACCATAAAATGTTTAAGCTTAGGTGTTTGATTTATTTCACTTAAACTTTTGGTCTCAAGTTGCATCCACTTTCCTACAAATGACCGGAGTTTATTCTTCTTTACAACACAGTAGTACTCCATTGTGTGTAAGTATCATATTTTTTATCTATATGACATACATATATATTAAAATTGAAATTTAATTTTCCCCAGCTATTCCACTTCCAGGTATCTTCCTGAAAAAGTTAAAGACATCATATTACAGTGATATATGCATACTCATATTTATAGCACTCAACTCATAATAGAATGTTTTTTAAAAACCAGATCTTGCTATGGCCATTCATCTGTTGATGGACACATAGGCTGATTCCAAGATTTAGTTATTATGAGTTGTGCTGCTATCACATGCATATGTATCACTGTCTCTTTCATGAGGACACCTATCTAGAAGAGGAATAGCTGGGTCAAAGGAATTTCTAGTTTTCAATTTTTGAGGAATGATGATACTGATTTCCATAGTGGTTGAACAAGTTTACTTTCCCACCAACAATGTAAAAGGGTTTCTTTTTCCCCCACAGCCTCAACAGCATTTGTTATTATTTAATCTCTTGATAAGACCTATTCTTTAGGGGGTAAAATAGAATCTCAATATTATTTTAATTTACATTCCTTTAATGCCAAAGATGTTGAATATTTTTTCATGTATTCATTAGCCATTTGTACTTCTTCTACTGATAAGTGCCTATTCATTTCATGTGCCCTTTTTTGACTGGACTTTAACTGGGGGGGAGTCTAAATTTTTAATTTCTTTTCATATTCTAGATATTAGCCCTCTGTCCAAGGAGTAGCTAGCAAAACTTTTCTGGGATTCCATAGGTTGTCTCTTCACTGTGTTGATTATTTCCTTTGTGGTACAGAAGTTTTTTAATTTGAAATGATTACATTTGGTGATTCTTGATGTTATTTCTGGGGCATTTGGTATTCTGTACATGAAAGTCCTTGGCTATGTCTTCAGGAGTTTTATCTATTTTATTTTCCAGCATATTTCATTATAGCGGTCTTTCACTGCCCTGGTTAGGTTAATTCCTAAGTATTTCAATTTTCTTGATGCTATTGAGAATGGCATTGTTTTCCTAATTTCTTTATCAGTGAGTTCATTATTGGCGTATGAAAATGCTATTGATTTTGCATGTTGATTTTCTATCCTGCTATAATATTGACTTTGGTTGTTAAATCTAGGAGCTTTTTGGTGGAATTTTTTTGGTCTTGTAAGTAGAGGATCAAGTCATCTGCAAATAATAATAACTTGAGTTCTTCCTTCCTACATATATATCCTTCTATGTCTTTCTCTTGCTTGATTGCTCTGATGAATGTTTCAAGTGCTACAGTCCATACAGAATAGGAGTGGCCAACTGTGGTGGTGCACACCTACAATCCAGCATCTGGGAAACTGTTTCAGGAGGATCACTACAAAGTCAAGGCCGACCTGAACTACATAGCAAGTCTGTATCTTAAAAATGAAAACAACCAAATGAATATGAGTTGTAATAGTGGGAATGCTTGTCTTGTGCCTGATTTTAGAGGGAAAGCTTTCAGCTCTTTTCCTCCAGGTTTTTATTATGAATAGATGAACGACTCAATTTTAAAATGAACGCTTAAATCTATTTCTTAAAAAATAGTCCATTAAAATTCTTTCATCATACTTACTGTGAAAACAGAGTCAATGAACAGGACACTATATTCTCTGACAACCCAGAGTAATTCCTCTCACATTTTATCGTCAGGAATATTTGTACTTTTTACAGAATAACTATGTTGCTCTAATAGTTAAGTTTCTGCTTCTATTTTTGGTTGTGAGCACAAAGCCAACTTTGTAGCCCACCTCTGCTACAAAGCTGATCTTTTCTCTGTTTCTATCCTTACATTCTACAGATACCTTTTTCTTTAACTGTTTTGATATTCTGTGATCAACAGTCGCAAGTTATTTAATAATCTGGTTGGGAAAATACAGAATGACAGCATGTCATAATTTGAAAGTTCCACAGTGTAAAAATTTGCTTTGTAAATTTTACTTTCTAACTAGATCAAATTCATCTTTAAAAGCACCTCCATAAAAACCTACTCAGAGAACATATTCCACATTTAGATTTTTACACTTTTACATATGAAACATTGGAAAGTTTATTTTGTAACTTTTTAAAAGTTTTCATGTATTTCAAGATTTGCATTTCAGATTCTCACCTCATATTGTAAGATTGAACCCCCTTAGATGTCACAGATTCCAATCATACCAGACAATTCTCTGTGCCCTGTAATTTTCCTCCCTCTTTTCCATTACTCAAACTGCTGCATTTGCCAACATTCACTTGCCAAAAGCAAGTTTTGTTCCAAAGCCAGGTCCATGGTTCTCAACTGAAAGTATGTCACCATATCCGTTCTTCCCATCAGATTTTGCAGGAGTAAGTACTTTCAAAATGTTTCCCAGCTTTCACATGAGCCCCTTGTTGAAAACCACCCTTTCATGAAATTTTCTGGATGCAATCAACTGAAATCATTCTCAGCCTCTCTTTAAGCCTTAAAATTTTATTAGTATTCTTTGTCTCCAGTTTATTGAACCTCCTCATTACACTGTGATCAGTCAAATAGCTGGAAACCTATAACATTCATCTTTGGATTATAACACTGAATCTAATGATGAATAAGTACAACAAGTTGCAACAACAAAGTTAACTGTAGCATTTCTTAACTCAAATGCCTTCAAAATTCCTAAGAAACTAAATTTATTTGAAAATGAGTTGATGCACTACATAGAATGAAGAGAACACTAAGTTCATTGTTTCGATCAACTTTGATTATTCCCTGGTTCAAGTGTAATAAGCTAAAAATATTGGTCAAGTCACTTTATCATTCAGGTTTTCACTGGAAAAAGAAATCAATTCTAACAGTTTACGACTTCTAAATGTCAATTTCTTTGAACATGAAATGGGAATAATACCTCCCCAGCCTACCCTCATTGGGCCTCCACTTAAAGATCAACAGCAATTACATATGAAAAATGTTTTAAAGAACATGAAATACAATATTTCAAAATCATTAGTTAATACAACGTTCATAACAGAGTATCAAGGTCTCTCATTCTTAATCTAGTCTGTTATCAGTAATGAGTCATACATCAAATGAAATACATTCTTTTAATTTTTCACCTAATACTGAGTCAGTGAAACAGCAATCTTCTGGATAATTCAAAGAATAAGAAACTTACCAGCATTTCCTGAATACCGCCCTAAGTGCAGTTTAAAAAATCTTGTTTCATCCTCTAGCCAAAAATTATCATATGAAGCATAAGCAAATGTGTTATCTTCTGATTCCAAAGCCACATACAGCATAAAACTGGTATTTTTCTGATTTACTATATAAAAAATCTTTTTTAGTCCTAGCCAAAATTCTCCTGTAAAAAAATTGCTTTGTTTTAGTATATTGTAAAACACAGTAGAACAATCCTTTATTTTTTAAATTTTGATACTATTCAGTGTTTCAACAACTCTGAGATGACTCACATGAATAAAGGGACTTGTTGGCCTAGTTCAAATTATCAGTGTTTATTTAATTAAAAAAAAAACTTCCTACTTCTACTTCACCACACTGAAGAAAATCACGCTGTTTCATTTTATCCCCCCAAATTAAATTAAAAAGTTTATTTAAAAACTAAATAAGCAGTCAAGTTTTACTTTAAGGCATGTCAACAAAAATTTGTTGATATATTTATGGCAGGTGACAAAATCATGTGCACCAATAAACATAGGAGATTTACCTTCTAAATCAGCTACTCCTAAAAGAAACATGTCCTAAAAATGCTCATTGAACTGTTTATGTCTTGGGGAATACTTCCTGAACAAATATTTCTTTGTTTTAATGCAGTTTATCAACTATCTACGATTGGAAGTAAAATGTAGCAACACCAGCCTGTCCCAGGTTTAGAATCAATATTTCCAGGATGATTTGAAATCCAGGATAAGTAAAAGAACTTCCAAATTCAGATGGCATACTTTTTGCAAGTATATTCTACCCGATGGCTTTCTACTTCCCCCAATCCATGGCATAGTCTAAATGGGGTTACCTCTGGGATATATCCTTCTACTTGAATCATGAAATTGCCAAAAGGACCTAAGAATCTAGTCAAAACAAACTTCAAAAAGTTAGGGGATAATGTGAGTGTATTCAAACTCTTAAAACTATAACTAAGCTATCAAGTCCTTTTTCCAGGGCTTAACAGAGGCATTTTACCTACCACCCAGTTAGAATAGAGAAAGTATCCAGAATAAACATAGGAAGAAAATAGGCAGAGTAAGATGGGTCCCTTGGGGGTCTGTTTAGTCTCAAGAAGTCTATAACTCTTCCACTTAAGTCCCTGTCATCTTTTCCCTTTATTCCAACCCCATATTTAAGACTCAACAGTACATTTTTCTTAATCCTCAAATTACTTTTTTAAATGTTCAAGTACAAGGCAATCTCAGCTTGCATTAAGAATATCTAAAGACTTTGTTAATCAAAACTCATTGCCCCATAAAAAAAAGGACAAAATAGAAAAATGACAATTCAAAGCTATGTCAATCTATGACTACTTAATCCAAAAGGAAACATTCAATGGAAAATCAGAGATAATGTTGAGAAAAAGAAGTATTTAACTGCACTCTATAACATGGCTGTTAGCTGGCTATAAGCCAAACCCCTTCTAAAACCATTGGAATGCAGTAGGGTTTTTATCACCAGTATTAATATTTCCACTTACTGAATGACTCCTTGAATGACATTATCATGGGATGCTAAATATTTTAAGTTATAATAATAACTTTTAAAATAGCACAAAAATTATCAAAATCATTTGCAGAAGTTCCAACTAATGTAAAAGTCTGCAAGGTTCAGAAATATCAATGTTGGTGTGCACTTGTAATCTCAGCACTCAGGAGGCTGAGGTAGGAGGATCGCAGTGAGTCTGAGGTGAGCCAGGACTACATAAGCAAGTTCAAGGTCAGCCTGAACTACATAGTCTCAAACTCCCCTCCAAAAGAAAAGAAAAAAGAAAAAGAAGTATCAATGTTGTTTTCTAGCAAAAGTGATTCTCCTAGGGTTTATAATTTTCAAATTTGAACATAGTGATGTTTATTAATATTTGTATAAAGCACTATGCTTATTTGAATTTGGACAGTCACATACTTCAGTTCTCTGCTACATTAGCTTGAGTAGACATAGCACACATTTTAAGAATATTAAGAGCTCTGGCAACCCTGCCTATTCACCTTTTTTTTTTCCGGCACCAGGGATTGAACTCATGACCTTGCACTTGCCAGGCAGGCACTGAGGCAGCTGAGCTAGATCCCCAGCCCTGTTCACTTTTTCATTCTACAAATAGGTGGTAAACACCTGCCAAAACTCTGCTGGGTATATAGTAAGATACTTAACAGGTACTCAACTCAGAATTTTCCCTCAAATCACATTTCAACAGATATTTTAAAAAACTTTTAGATATCTACAGAAGGCATATGAAGAGAGCATAATTTAAGTTATATTTTGATAGTCATATGGATTTGCTATTTTTTACAAAAGATATGATCAATACAGGAAATCTATACACATAATATCAAAATGGAAGGAAAAGGGTAGAGAAGAAATACATAAAATTTGACCTAAAAGGTCACCAAATCCATCCAGATAATCACACCACAACCTCTGGAAATCAATTATCCCATTCATCCTTTTCTGTATCACGGTCCATCCACCTCCTCTGTAATCCATGTCACACATCACCTAAATGTGACCAGAAAATACCAGAATAATACACCATTAGTTTCATTATTTGATATTATAAAACTGATTCTTCATCTATAAGTCTACAGAAAGATGAGATACTTTTCCTTGAAATTTTTAACGCACTTGTATGCCATTAATATATTCAGGTTTTTTTAAACTCCAGAAATAATACTATTATAAAACAAATTTGTAATAAAACTAACTGCAGTCCTTGCACTATTCACTTTTTAAGCTATTTTCTTAACTATAACTTTTTAAGCTTACCTGCTTATTCCTCAACTCTATAAATATTTTTCAGTTTAGTAATCTGGTGTGACAGAGTGAGGTGCATTACTACTGTACAAATTAACTTTCTCTTTCCATTAAAATGCTGTGTTTTTTAAGTATTAAATATGCCTGTATGAGAGCGGGGCATGATGGCGCACACCTGTAATCCCAGCACTCGGGAGGCTGAGGCTGGAGGATCGTTGTGAGTTCAAGCCCAACCTGGGCTACAAAGTGAGCGCGTGGCCAGCCTGAACTGCATAATGAGACCCTGTCTCAAAAAGCCACCCCCCAAAAAATATATATATGCCTGTATGTCTGGCTCAGTTACTCTCTTCTCCCACAAGCCAGCTTGTGTTCCGAGTAGCATTTTCAGACAGAAAACCACCAACTGTTCCCACTCAGCAGGTGCTCATAGGAGCACCTAAGAGGGCAGCTGCAGGAGACCCA
>RJWT010015689.1:0-20277 GCA_004365215.1 Cuniculus paca | reverse complement strand
CTTCTTGAGTCAGTTTTGGTATTTTGCATTTTTCAGGGAATTCATTCATTTCTTCTAAACTGTCAATTTTGGTTGGGATTATTACTCATAATATTCCTTTATTATCCTTTCAGTATTTGTAGAATGTGTCATAATGTCACTGAAGCATTTTGCTTATCTATGTTTATACATCCTGAAAGGAAACATGAGGTTTCTGGAGTAGGAATAGATTATTATTATTTACGGTAATAGCTGGGTTGACACTCTTTTCTTCAGTCTCTCCCTGTCTTTGGAAAATGAGAGGCAAAAGTCACCCAGCCTGTGCTCAAGTCTGATCTAGAGGTAAAAACTTGCAAAAATATAAATCTGGAAGCTTATATGAATGTTGGGAGAGAAAGAGAAAAAAACTCAATTTCTCAATGCAAGTAAATTTTAGTTGGGAAGAGAGGGTAAGGTTCCTGAGTTGTTACCCCTTTAGAATATAAATAAATGTGTTCATAAGGAAGATAAGACTAACATCTTTAAGTTTAAAACCTATGATATGTCACTGCAAATCTGATGTGATCTGTCTTTGAAATGAGAGGTTTATCTGAATGATTTCTTGCTGTCCGGTTACCCTTTAATCTTCAAGATTTGTTTATTGACCAGAGTTTCAGGTTTATTTGCTCAAAAAGACAGATGCAGAAAAAATTAAAAATTCACTGTTTCATTGCTACTCATTAAAAAACTAACCAATTTATTCATGGTTTTTTGTTTTCGATTTTACTAATTTCCCACCTCTTTTTTTATTGTTTTCATTATTCTATTTTGGGTTTAATTTGATCTTTTTTTGTTTGTTTATTAAAGTGGCAGCCAAGGTGATCTTTTTGGGCCTTTCTTCTTTTTTATTATAGATTCTAGTGCTTTAATTGTCTTCTAAACACTACTCCAGTGACATCTGGCAAATTTTCGTAGGTTATATTTTCATTTCATTCAGATTGAAATATCGTCTATATTGGTGAATGTCCTATGTGTACTTGAAACAAGCATGCATTCTGCAGTTCATGCATATGTCACAAATGTCACAAGTGTCACTGTCCCAGATATTCCACACATGTCTTCTTCAACACATCAAGTTGTTGTGTTGCTCAGATCTTCTGTTTATTGAGTTTCTATTTATTAATTGTATCAATTGTTAGAAAGGGCTGCTGAAATCTCTTACTCTAATCTTGATTTGGCTATTTCTCCTGATGGGTCTACCAGTTTTTTTTTTCTTATGTGTTTTAAAGCTCTGTTATTAGGCTCAGAAACATTTAGATCACAAGTTTCTCTCAGCAACCTAACCACTTTATTATTTTGAAATTAATGTTACTTTCTTTCATAATATTCTGCTATCTGAAGTCAGATATTAATATAGTCATTCTAGTTTTCACTGGATTAATGTTCATTTGATATACCTTTTCCTATATAATTTTGTTCTTAAATTTAAATTGAATTTCTTATAGGTCGATATAATTGAATCTTTTAATTTTATCCAAGCTGACAATCTCTACTTTTTAATTTGGCTATTTGAGTCATTTACATTTAATGTGTTATTGATTTGATTAGGTTTTAATTGATCATTGTTGTCGTGCTATTTGTTTTATTCTATTTGTTCCATGTCTTTCCTTTTCTCTGTATTCATTTACTTTTGAATTAGTAGTTTTATGATATAATATTATAATTCTTTGCTAATTAGTTATGACTTCTGTTATTTTAGTGGTAATGTTAGGTAATAGTTCTTATTTGGGAGTGATTTTGTTCTTTAAGGGTTCATTTGGCAGTGTCAAAAGACATTTACACTCTTCATGACTAGGGAAATACTTCTGGGCATCTAGTGAATAGAGTCTGGGGATGCTCCTAAATATTTTATAATGGACATAGAAGCTACCCATGACAAAGAATTATCTGGGCTGAAATGTCAAATGTGCTAAGGTTCAAAAAACACTGATTTAGGTCTTATATTTTATGATTTTAACACATCAAGCTCTGCCTTCAGTTGATATTATAACCACTCATGAGAAGTATAAGAATCTTACAATAGGGCTGGTGATATAGCTCAGTAGCACAGCACCTGCCTAATAAGCACAAGGTCATGAGTTCAATTCCCAGTACCCCCCCCCCCAAAAAAAGCAAGCAAGCAAGAGATCTCACAAATAGAAATAAGATATATAACAGTAGCTTAAAGGTCAGCAGGGGAGAATTACAAGTATACTATTGTAATATTATTTTTTTTTTGTACTGGAAATCGAACTCACGACCTCATGCTTGCCAGGCAGGTGCTGTGCCGCTGAGCTATATCCCCAGCACCTGTGCCATATCTCATATGCCCCCCACAGTATATTATTATTTTTGTTTAAGTGTACCACTATATTTGAAATATATTTAAATAATAATAAAAATCCACATGCATTTTCTGGTGAATTTGTTATTACTGGTGCTTTTTATTCTCTTCTGTAGATCTACGTTTCCATTATGATCATGCTATGTCACAGCTACCTCTCCCTGCTTTGTGGCCTGGAATCCCTCAAAAATCAGTAAACCGAGGCAATTGTAGAGTCCACTTAGTATATGTCTTATCTTCAAAGGACTACTGTTTCTCGTGAACTGATGTTTTTGTATTAAAAACCATTTTTTATATTGAATTTTTCATTTGTTTTAGTTTTTGTGACTGCTGCTTCTAATGGGAAGGTAAATCTGATTCCTGTTAACCCGACTTGTCCAGAAGTGGAAAGCCTTGTATGCATGTTTTAACACATCTCTATACTTTAGTTTCTTGGGAGCAGGTTGACTTCTAATTGCTATTGGCAATTTTATGTAATATCTAATTTTCATGTTAAAATTATCTTTATAATAAGTATATGAAAATGTTACCTGACAGTAATATTTGGAGCTGTTTTGCTCTCAGTGCTCCTAGGTAACTCCTGTTTTTAAAGTGTATTTATTTAAATTTTTTAATATTTCAGTGATATTTAGGAAATATTTGAGTGCCTACTGTATGCAAGGAGCTATTACGAGATTTCTGAAAATAATGTTACTTCTTGTTATTGGTTAAACTTCTCTAGAAGCAGTGTCAAGAGTAATTTCCCATTCCCTACCCTAACTTCTGGTCTACACAAACATTTTGAAAGTGTATTTCTATTAACAGCAGTGTTTCCAGGTAAGATTAAATTATGGGAAGTTTTTTCATCATGTGCTGCTGAGAAATTATGAAAACTAAATATAGAATTTCAGTTAAAGCGTGTGGGGGGATGTTCTTATAGTCAGTGTCAATTCACATCAAATCCGTTGCTTCATTGAAGTTTAAGTGTTTCAGAAAATGCATTTGTTGTGCACTTACTGATTAGATGTATGAGACGCGATTCCTGACACATGCCGCTTAAAGGAGGAGAGGTTTATTTTGGCTACTTTGGTATTCTCTGTCATTGCATGTTCAGTTGGTTTCAAAGCAGGATGGCATGGCACAGGGGCACGGTGGAGGAATGGCTCATCATGTCCTGACAGCCGGGAAGCAAGAGTGAAGGGAGGATCTGGGGAGGGAGATGAACCCTTCCATGTCCTGACCCCAGTGATCTGCCTCTTCTGATAGATTCCACTTAAAAGCAAGTCAGCTGAACCACTGCCATAATCCCATCATCACCTTCCAGACATACGAGGCTTCCAGACATACGAATCCCATCATCACCTTCCGAAGGCTTTGAGGCTTTGGTTTTAGATTTAAACTAAACAGCCCTGTTTCAAGGAGCAAAAGCAGGATGGGAACAAAGATGTAGTAAAACATAATGGTGAAAAGCAGGGACTCTGGGATAAAGATTCCTGGTCACCTCCTAGTCTCGAAACTTGCAAATCTTGGACAAGTCACTTAACCTTCTATTTCCCATTTCCTTTCATCTGGTATGTGAAAGAGATGAGGGAGGTCATTTCTCTAGCCCTTAGGTGTGGTTCTGCTTAGCTGGTGAGTATATAGGTTCTCAAACACGCTTGGCATACTCTTTTGGAAGCACCACCAATCAGCTCCCTGCTGCTGTGCTGACCAATCTTTGGTTTCATTGATGAAGCAGAGTAAGACTCAGGGAATGGAATGGTCCCTGTTCATACAAATGCTCTGGGGTGTCTTAAAGGATGAATTGTAGACATGCTATCCAGAATTTTAGTAGAAAATTGATCAAGTTGGTATCACACGGAGTATGGTTGATTTGTGTTTTAGATCAGGCATTATCCCTGAAATTCTGCCACATCATTTCACTGCTGTCACACTGTCAGTGGCTCCACATAGCCATTAGCATAAAGCTTAGACTTATTAGTGAGTTTCAGAGGTCTTTAAACCTTAGCCTAATTGCACTTTTGTAAATCTTTCTTTTGCTCACATTGGTAAAATTGCTTGTTCCGGCACTGGTCAGATCTCGGTGTCCTCTAAATTTTCTGTGCTTTTTGGCTTCAATTAGTAAAGTGCATTAGTGCTGTCACCTATGCTGTCCTCTGTTGTCCTCTCCTCCTCTCTTTATTCTAGCCACTGTAAGGCTCCACTCAAGTTTTATTACTTCTTGGTGACCCGTAAGAAGTGGCTCATCTTTTTCCTTCCTTTGGCTCCAAGGAGAGTTTTCTAAGGTTTTGGCTTCTTATCTTCCCTCTTGGGCTCCTCTGTTTTCCTCTATAAGATCAATTCTCACATTATGTCTCTACTTCCGTCTGATATTGACTGTACTTCCAGAGCCTCAGTTTGAAAAGTATAAAATTCAGCTTATCATAAATGTCATCACTGCACTGGACAAGCTGAACTACTTAATTCCAGAATGCTTATACTTTTTCAATTATGTTGAAGTTTTTTTTCCTCTGTGTTTCAAAAATCTGGATCAAGCACCATCTTCCTTCTGAGCTTACCTCTGATCAGTTTATTGGAAATCTCTCAATTGGTAGCCTTTTGTTTGAACTATCATAACAGCATTTTTTTTCTAATGCACTTATTCTTAGATTCATGTTTTTGCTATATCTATGTATTCTATTTTAAATAGAGAACAGGGACAAAGGGAAAAGTGCTTATCATAGTTCTGTATATAGACTATGTATTAAGTAAGTTTTATTATGAGTAATAGTATGATCTTGCCTTGTTTTGAGTTCTTTATATACATGCATTTTTTTCTGAACTTATTTGGTTAACATATACTGGCTTTTTTATTTAATTAGATCCTAATGTTCTTTAGTGTAGATTCATACTTTATACTTCTTTGCATTCTCATAATTTGTCAACCCCTGATATCCTTTTTAGAAGCAAATGTTTATTAATTGATAGTGTTAATATGAGAATTACCCAATGATGAAAAATACTATATATATATTGTTAAATGTGCTTTCATTATGCCCTCTGTCCTTAGAAAGGTCTACAGTTATAATCCATCACCAGAAAGTAAAAGAAGTATTACTGTAAGATAATTGTACATGTACACTGATTCTTGCAAATGCTATCAACTATTTTGTGTGATTCCTATCAAGTTGTCTTCTAGTTTATACAAAGTTTTAATCTATGCTCGATATATCTTAATTTTCTCGCCTTTGTGTTTTCTGAATTCTGGAGGCTCTATCTTGGTTCCATGTAGAAAGAAGTAATGAATGATTCTTCAGTACATAATAGAAAAATGTGTTAAGCTTCCTGTTTATTATGGAGTAGAATATCTCCCCACACAGCAAGCTTTTCTTTTGCAAGCATTAAACATCTTTCAGAGTACCACTTTAGCGGGTTGCTGTATTTAACAGAGTGCTGTCTCAACTCTGTTTTACCTGCTAGAGGTTAGGGATAAGACAGAAAAGACCTGAAGAGAACAGAAAACCTAGTAGTGCCTAGTAAAACAGAATTTCCACATGAAACATGGGAAGAATCAAATCTCAGCTTGATTTTACTAGTTATACTAGGATTTGAAGTGCTAGTTTTTATTTATTCCTAAAACTAACTAAATTCAGCTCTGGTGGTTTCTAAGGCATGGGCCTGCATCTTTTTGTGTATAGGCAGGCAGATCGGGAAGGATCCTAGAGACCTTCCAACCCAGGTCTCCTCCCATACCTTTATCTCCCATACCTAGTACCTTCTTCTTTGAGTGACCTCCAATTTCACTGTGTTTTGTAATCTGTGTCTTGTCTGAACTTGCATAACTATTTTTTCAGTTACCTCAAAAAATGCAATGTTCTTTCTTGACCTCATGTGGAAAATGAGTTTAACCTTTTCTTTGCTTCAATTTGAAATTGATATCAGAATAGTTTTAAGTGGAACTTCTATGTTAAAGTAGATGATCAGATTTTAGTGGATATTTGCATTTTTTAAAAAAAGTCATATTTTTATTTAGTGACTATTTTTATAAAAAGAAAAAATCCTAAGCCCCTAAAACTTAATAAAATCCTTCTGTGTATAATAGAGAAAGAAGCCTTTTATAGTTTTCAAGGTTAAAAAATGTGTTTTGTTTTTTTTTAAAGGGAATAGTAAAGAGCAAGAGGGGATTTGTTAATAGGGAGAAAAATTTCAGAAAGTATTCACCGTGGACACAGACCACTAACTGTAATTCATACTAATAAAGAAAAAGTCTTTATATGTCATACAGAGAGTCTAAATTATAGTTTTGCTAATTTGACTGCCTAAAGAATATTCTTTGGTGTTGTTTATGTGGACTGAAATGCATGTCCAAGACAGGGGAGGGAAAACTCAAAAGAGAGGGGCAAGTTCTCCTTCACTAAATAATTTTCAAAAATGACATAATTATGACAGGGTAACTCTGTTAGAATATGGCATGCTTTCCTAAAAACAGTAATAAGAACAAACACATTAAGAATAAACATGCCTTGGGTCCAGATGATGGTGAGAATGGGCAAGAGGAAAGGAGAGAGAGAGAGAGCGAGCGAGCACTGTGGGGCAGAGTAGGAAGGAGAGAATGGAGAGAGAAATACCCTTATGTACAAAGAAAACAAACTGGAAAAAAACATGGCGAGAAGATTTAGAGCAGAGAGACAAAGCAAACACTATAAATTGTCTGTGGAATCTGAAGAGGAAATGGAAAGGGAATGTGTTTGTTTTCACTTGAATTTAGAGCATTTGTCACTTTTGGGATGTTAAGAGTTAATTAATAGTGTAGGGCAAAATATACACATACACACACATATATATTCAGTTTTAATATTTATTCACTTGTTTCGGTTGTTGAGGGTTATTCCTATCCATTAGCAACTAATCCCTTCGGAGCTGATGCCTTAGATTTCCTTATATATTCTATATCCTGGGACAGAAACCATCCCTTGTTTGGAGTTGGGAGATGTCCAACTTCTTATGAATATTTTTGTTTGAAGGGA
The DNA here is from genome assembly GCA_004365215.1 of Cuniculus paca. NCBI lineage: Eukaryota > Metazoa > Chordata > Mammalia > Rodentia > Cuniculidae > Cuniculus > Cuniculus paca. The sequence continues at coordinate 12,951 of RJWT010015689.1, read as the reverse complement.
AATTAGTTGAATTATTCCAACGTTTCTCATACTGCTGACGCCTGTGCCAGGTAATTAATAAATGATCTGTTGATAGCCATGTTTTTAGAAGAATTTTTTAGAATAGTAGCCAACAAATAGACTTACACAGGGAAATATTATTGCATTAGAGCTATTATTCTACTGGTATGAGACACCTGTGAGCTATATTTAAATATTTATCTGAGGAGGAAATATTATTCTCACAAGCTAAAAAATCTCCGTAATTGATTGCTTTAGTTTCTACTCTATTTTCAGTGAAAACCTTTAAATAAGTTTTTCCCTATGATTCAGGAACCTTTCTGGTGCGTGATGCATCTTGTCATTTATATGTGGCATGGAGGAAGTAATGCCATGTTTTCTTGGGTGAGGAGTTGAAAAGCTATGCACTTCTCTTTTCAAACATTTGAATTGAGGAGTTTTCAGGAAGATGAAACATGACCAAGTGTGTTATAGAGGCAATTCATGAACTAGGCAGATGTCCTTGGATGTCATTACTAAGATTCCATCCAAATTTCAAGGTTCTGTTTCTAGAAATTGGCCATGTGTGGGACTGCTTCCTGTATTTGAGATTTTTATGAAACTGCTTCTCAATTCTATTAGAAAATATCCTTTTTTATGATGAATAATTTACTATTAGGATGAGTATAGAAACAGAAATGACTGGGTTGATGCCTTCTACTCTTCGGCATGATTTCAGTCATGGAATTTTGGACCACAGATGACTCACCCAGTGTAAAGCACATTCGATCTGCCCTATAGACCTGAGTCATACACCTGTGCATCACCTAAGGGTCAGTTTCTTTCAAAGTGATGTGAAATGGTGGTGGTCCAATCATTCGTAATGATGATATAGGGCATTTATGGTATATCTATGTTCATTACTTTACAGTTATTTATTTATTTATTTATTGGTGCTGGGGAATTGAACTCAGGACCTTGCATTTGCCAAGTGGGTCCTGTACCACTGAGCCATATTCCCCAGTCCCTTCACAGCATTTTTACTGAAGCATTTTTTTTGAAGAAATATTTTCTCTCTGAGATGTTATTGTTGAATAGAATATAAAACTTTCCACAGATACACTTATACAAAGATACTATCATTTTATTTGTTAATTAAATGAAATCTAACCTGGAATGTCAAATATTTTCCAAAGGAAATATGGTATAGTATTTTATTGGCCAATGAAAGTGTATATTTATATTTTCAATAATAATTCAAAAATCAAGATTAAGTGGGATCCTTCTTTAATCTGATAGGCTAAAGAAGCTGATATATATTCAAAATAAAAATAAAAAGCTGATTGGAAAATTAGGAAATTCATATAATTAAAGAAAAAGGAAATTTTACTCATACATATGTAATTATTGAGGTGTACTTTGGGAATATAATTTTATCATGGTATCATATTACAAGAAATTAAAATTATAGAATAATGTTACTGTTAATGAGCATTTGGTTTTTGAAGTACTAGAGATCCTGTGCAGGCTATTAAGTCGTTTCTATTTTCTATGTTCTTCCCAACAGTAGTTAGAATAACTTTCCTCTCTGTAGAGATTGTCTGCCAATGGGATTAACAGCACACATTCCAGTGAAAAGGGGTCTGGGTTTGAATCTCATGTCTGCCACTTATTAAGTCTGTGAACTTGAGCAAATCCCTTGATCTATTTGGCTTAAAAATAGAGATAATAGTAACATCCTCCTCTCAAAAAATTGTTACTGGGATTGAGTGACATGATGTTTGACAGAGAGTAAATGCAGGTATGACTTGTTCTGATTCTTATCATTTGGAAGTGAGGACAACTAGCTTCATGATTACTGATCTAGAGATTGTGCATATCTTCCCCCAGATCATTCTTCTCATGTCCTTGAATGAATGCAAACAGCCATATGTTTTGACACAAATGTGCCCTAGAATGAAAGCCTACTTTAAAGCTGACCTTTAGAGAATTATTCATTCCCATGAGCATGATTTGTTGGGAAATTTGTTCAGGAAACTGGTAGGAAGTTTAAAAAATAGGACCAGAAAGGGAAGAAGCCCTGAAGGTACATGACATGCAGAAAGCTCTCCAGGGACTAAGTAGCTGAGTCTTACAGTAGGGCGCTGGAGACAACGTAAGTCACAAACCAGAAACATCCAGGTGGGGCAGGAAAGTGCTATGCTTACACTTTTCTATCCCTTGGGCATTAAGGCATACCTGCTGGTTTGAACCACTGGTGGTATGTGCGTGACTGTCTCATCTGTCCAAGGGATCTAATCGCTTTTATCGATACTTTTACTAGTAAAATTAATGAAACACTGCCCAATGGGACAGTTGCACATGTACCCCTGGTGGTTCAACTGACTGGCAGCGTCCCAATTACGGCCTCATTATGAACATGTTAAGGGCTGCTCCTAGAAGGACTGAATTCTCGGGTGCTTTTATTTCTGCTAGGGGCCTGAATGGGAAGCATTTTTGTGTATGCTGTTTAAGATACTAAGCACTGCTATTCAGGATTGTATAAGTTTTAGGTTTCTCTGCCCATAATGTATGAGTCGACTTTAGTTTTATGCTCAACACTCAAGTGCACGTGGGACTTGCTTTTAAAATGGATGCTGAAAGAGAAGATAGAGCAGAGGATACCACTTAGTGGTTTAAATTAAAATGCTCTCTTGAATTTGGCTGCTTAGTTTCTCCCTGGGAGTACACAGCAATGTTCACTCTGGAGTTTTCAGTGGGGCCAAGGACTTTGTGGCACAGGGAGGGGTGGAAAGAAATTTGTCAGTTGAGTCTTCTGTGTTCCATGCTCTGCACTGGGTTCTTTAAGATCTTGCATTGGATCCTCATTACATGCATGTGAGTTTGCCTGATTTTAGGGCCAAGACATTAACGTTTAGGAGATTAAATTACTTGCCCAAAGTCACAGAGAGCTGGAATTAAAACTGAAGTCAAAGCCTGCTCTTCTTGCTGGTTCCTTTTACTACACAGAAATCAGGGAAAGTTTTCATAGTCAGAGGCTGAGTTGGCATTTGTAAACACAAGTTTCTGTATTTAAGACATTAGACCTTTTTAATGTTTTTGAACCAAGACAGAGAGAGACACAGAGAGAGAAACAGAATTGGCATAACTGACAGTTGTTGAAAATGTTATTACTCTGAACAGTGAAAACCACAATGATAAGTTACATAACATTTCCTGGACATTATCTATGTTTTGTGCACACAAACACAGAGATATAAGGGATAACACTGGACATTACAAATGGTAACTTGGCAAAGGATTGGCCATAAAAACATTTATCTCATTCTTTATCAGAAGCAGAGCAAGCCTTGTACCTTCTAATGAATAATAAACCAGTCTGTGTTCACCTAAAATTTTATTGATTTGGGCTCATTGTCTCCTACGTTTGGTTCCATAATTGTTGAAATGCAGAGATACTGGGTGGGGGGCTGATTCTGTAGCATATGTATATGCATTATTTGCTAACAGTTGAATCTAAATCTCTCCTGGGATCATCACAAGGTGAGAATGATCTCGGAAGTTATTTTGGCTTTCTCAGGCCCAACAGGAGAAGATGTCTAAGGCTAATTTCCATCTCTATGAGGACGTGAGCAGCCTCAGCACAACATGGAAAATTGTTCTAGGGAGCGACGGCTCACCATACTCAGGCCTGCGGCACATTCTGTTCTTCTGGGTCCCCTGTGTTTGCAGAGTAAAATTTCATCATGTACTCTTTATGGCAGTAGATTCCTGTTTCACCCGAGCCGTTGCACTTCCCATGTTGCTAAAGACCAGAGCTTCCCCCGTTTGTACTATTTTCCTCACCACTGGCATGGGATTTCCTGTTATTTCAGTAGATTACTTAGAAATATTTTTCAAATAGCCTCACTGTTTACTATGAAAATAACAAGAAAAACAGAGAAATGTTTCTGTTCAAGCTGAAACATTGAGAAACACACAGATAGATAGTTAAGGTACAGACCATGGCTTAGAGACTTTAGAAGTGACTTTTAAATTTAGGCTGAAGTTAACTTTGAAGAAGGAACTGTGATTTGCTGTTACATTTAAGGAAAATTTCTTGGAGTGTTAGCATCTCTGCTGTTCTTTCCAGTTAAGTTTGCTATTTAGTTAAGATTTTCAGAATTTTGAGTTTCTATTATTGCAATAATTTTTCCAGTTTCTAAAAGTGCACAAAAGAGACTTAGATGATTCTTGTTAAAATAAAATAATGGCTAGAATAATTACTAATGCTTCTAGTTAGCAATTATAACCAACAGTGAACTAGTAGTTCAGGAAAATATACCTGCTCCCATCCCCCTCAAAAGAGAGTATGGGGTGGTTGACTTATGTGTCAATTTGAAGGATGTTTTTGGATAGGCTTAACCCTTAAATTGGTGAACTTCAAGAAAGTAGGCTTCCCTCCACAGCAGCAGTGGGCCTTGTCCTGTCACTTGAAATCCTGACTAGAATGAAAGGCTGTCCTCCCTAGCGGGAGGAATTTCTTCAGAGCACTGACTGCTTTGGACCCCATCAACACCATGAGTTCTCCTGGGATTTGAATTCCTTTTGGTAAATCTCATTCTATATAGATATAGTCAGATGATCCCTGACTTAACAATAATTCAACTTTCAACTTTTCAGCATTAGGATGAGACAAAAGTAGAAATCATATTTCAAATTTTGAATTTTTATCTTTGCCCTGGCTAGGGATATGCAGGGTGGTACTCCCGTGATGCTGGACCGCAGCACACAGTCTCAGTCAGTCACAGGGTCATGGGGGTGAACAGTGATACCCTGGCCTACTGTGTTGCTAAGCTGTGAGGTTCAGTAGCTTAGGAACATTAAAATGAACCTTTCACTCTCAATTTAATATGTAGAGAAGCATCTCTACATATTATTGGTTTTGTTTCTCTGGAGAATTCTAATGCAAGTTATTAAGTGAAATGTTATTTGTAAAAGTGATGCTATGAGGTATGATCAAAGTATACAGTGAATGTATTACAGTAAAAGAATATTGTCGTGGATCCCCTCAAAATACTGTCCTCACTTTGAACATACTTGTTCCATTTTTCTTACCTCTTTCTGAAGTAGTTCTGGAAGTCCTCTTTCATGAGTGTCTTTACAAGGTATAATAAAAATGCAATGAATGCCTCCAGAGGAAAGGCAGGCTTGTGAAAACTTCGTAGTGTATCCTTGTCCACCTTATTCAGTGGTTCTAGCACTGTATGATGCCTGGGTTCTTCCTTAAAGTCAAAATAACCATGAAAGTTAAAGGTTTGGAATTGATACAGGACACTGAAGCAGCTATGGTAGTACAACTGAGACACTCATGAGAGAGGACTCTCAGAACTGCTTCCGAAAGTGGTAAGTATGAGGGGATAAAGTGTGTTTGATATGGTGGAGAGTATTTTGAGGGGGATTAATAGCAATGTATCTTTTACTATAATAATTTTTTAAAAATTGAATGTATTTTTGACCACATCTCACATGCAAAAGCATTATATATATATTATACAAATATATTTTTAATTTTAAAATAAAAAAATAAAAATGATGATACATAATTTCAAAACAAAATAATAGGAGATTAACAATGGTTAATATATTGCATATTGTTATCTTTAAAGTAGTTGTTCAGATTAAAAGCTATAGGTATGATGAAATGATCAAATGATCACAAAACATTGATTTTGATGAACTAGCAGGAATTAGTAGTATAGTTATCTATCATGTATATGTATATGTATGTATATATGTATATAAGAGTATGTATAAAAGAATGTATATATTCTTTTCTCTTCGTTCTTTTCTGCTTTCCTCTATCCTGGTTGTTCTTTTCTGTTGAGAAATTTCTTTCCCTTTCCCTTTCATGATATCTATTGTACATTTTGGATCTTATTTACTCTTTCAGCTTTTTACACTAAGGAAACAATATGGTATTACAGTGTGGGTCAGATTTATTTCACTTAGTATGATCTCAAATTGCATCCATTTACCTCTAAAAGCCTCAAATTTCCCCTTCTTTATAGCTGAGTAGTACTCCATTATGTAAAATTATCACATCTTTTTTTAATCATTCCTCAAATGATGGGCATTTAGGTTATTTCCAAGATTTAGCTATTACAAATTCTGCTATTACAAACATGGATTCACATATAATACTGTGGTATGATGTTTTCAATTCTTCTGGAAAAATATCTAGAAAGGGAATAGCTGGGTTCAATGAAACTTCTAATCCTAGTTTTCTGAGGAGTCTCCACGCTGATTTCCACAGTGATTGTACCAATCTACACTCCCACCAACAGTGGAGAAGGGTTCCTTTTTTCCCATAGCCCTGCCAACATTTGTTATTGGATAATTTCTTGATGATAGCCATTTTTTCTGAGGTGAGATGCAATCTCAGTGTTGTTTTAATTTGCATTTCTTAAATGATCAGCAGTGTTGAACACTTTTTCACATATTTATTTGCCCTTCGTATTTCTTCATCTGAGAAGTACATATTCATCTCAGGTGCCCATTGGGTCTGATTTTTTAAAATTCTTTATGTGTTCTAGACAGAAGCCCTGATTTTTTAAATTCTTTGTGTTCTAGATAGAAGTCCTTTGTCTGAGGGAGAGAGTTGGCTAAAATTTTTTCCCATCGTGTGGGTTTTCATTTCACTCTGTTGGTGATTTCTTTTGACATGCAAAAGCTTTTTAATAAGATGAGATCCTAGTTGTTTATTCTTTGAAGTGCTTCCCATGCAGTTTGCATTTTGTTCATGAATTCTTTGCCGAACCCTAAGTCTTCAAGATTTCTATCTACCTTAACATCCAGTATATTTAATGTTTCTATTTTAATATTTAGATCTTTGATCCATTTTGATGTTAGTTTAGTGCGTGGTGATAGACATGGGTCTAGTTTTAGTCTTTGGCATGGGGAAAGCCAATTTTTGCAGCACATTTATTAAAGAGGCTGTTTTTATTTCAGTGAGCATGTTTGGCCCCTTTGTCAAAGATAAGGTGGTTGAGTGTCTTCATAGTTGTGTTTGTCTCCTAATCTATTCCACTGATCTTTGGGTCTGTTTTTTTGCCAATATCATGCTGATTTTACCACAGTAGCTTTTTTGTATAATTTCAAGTCTGGGATTGTGATGCCTCCTGCTATGCCTTTGTTGCCCAGCATTGTCTTTGCTATTCTAGGTCTCTTTTGTTTCCAAATGAATTTTATGAATATTTTCTCTAGCTCTGTATGCTAATGGTATTTTGATGGGGATTGAATTACATCTGTGTAACAGTTTTGGGAGTATGATTATTTTCACAATGTTGGTTCTTCCTTTCAATGAGAAAGGGGTATCTTTCCATTTTCTGATATCCTATTCAATCTCCTTTTTCAGAGTACTGTAATTTTCAACATATAAATCTTTTACATCCTTTGTTAGATTCCTAAGTGTTTCATTTTTTTTTTGGATGCTATTGTGAAAGGTGTGGTTTCCCTAATTTCTCTCTCAGTGAGTTTGTTTTTTTGTGTACAGGAATGCTATTGACTTTTAAGTGTTGAATTTATATCCAGCTACATTGCTGAATTTGCTTATTAACTCTAGTAGTTTTTTGGTGGAGATTTTGGGGTCTTCTGTATAGAGTATCACATCATCTACAAATAATGATAGTTTCTCTTCCTCCTTTCCTATCCTTATTCCTTTTATTTCTCTCTCTTGTCTAATTGCCCTTGCTAGTGTTTCCAGAAGTATATTGAAAAGGAGTGATGAGAGTGCACATCTTCATCTTGTTCCTGATTTTAGAGTAAAAGCATTCAGTTTTTGTTTATTTAGTATGATGTTGGCTATTGATTTGTCATAGATGGTTTTTATCAGACTGAGGTAAAGACCATCTAGTCTGATTTTATGTAGGGTTATTTTTTTAATCATGAATGAGTATTGGATTTTATCAAAAGCTTTTTCTGCATCTATTGAGATGATCATGTGATTTTTGTCTTTGGCTATGTTTACATGGTGTATTATGCTTATTGATTTGCATATGTTGAACCATACCTGCATTCCTGGGCTGAATCCCACTTGGTCATGATATATAATATTCTTGATAATTTGTTGCATTCTGTTTGCTAGTATTGTATTGAGGAATTTTGCATCTGTTTTCATTAGGAAGATTGGCCTATAGTTCTCCTTTTTGGTTGGTTCTTTGTCTGATTTTAGTATCAGGGTAATACTTACCTCCAGGATTGAGTTAGGGAGAATTGCTTCCTTTTCAATTTCATTAAAGAGTTTGAAGAGTATTGGCATTACGTCTTCTCTAAATTTCTTGTAGAATTCAGCTGTGAATCCATCAGGACCATAGATTTTCTTTGTTGATAAGTTTTTAATTACATCTTCAATTTCATTAACTGATATGGGGTTATTCAGAATTTTTATATCTTCTTGATCCAGCTTTGGTAATTCATATGTTTCTAGGAATCTGTCCATTTCTTCTGTGTTTCCCAGCATATGTGAGTAGTTTTTTAAAGTAGGTATTCATGACCTTCTGAATTTCCATAGGATCTGTAGTGATTTCACCCTTTTCATTCCTTATTGCATGAATTTGAGGTTTTTCTTTCCTCTTTTTGATAGTGTTGGCTATGGGTTTATCAATTTTGTTTTTTCTGTCAAAGAACTAACTGTTCAATTCATTAATTCTTTGTATTGTTTTCTTAGTCTCAATTGTGTTCATTTCTGCTCTGATCTTTATAATTTCTTTCCTTCTTTGAGTTTTGGGCTTGACTTGCTCTTCTTTTTTAGTAGCTTGAGGTGAAGCATTAGGTTACTTATTTGTGCTCATTCTGTTTTCCTGATGCGAGAATTCACTATTGTAAATTTCCCTCTGAGGACTGCTTACATTGCATCTCAGAAGGTCTTATAATTTGTATTTGCATTTTCATATAATTGCAGATATTGTTCAATTTCTCCTTTAATTTCATTTGTGACCCATTGGTTGTTCAGGAGGGATTTATTCAATTTCAATGTGTGTATGTAGTTTTTGCAGTTTCTTTTGCCATTAATTTGCTATTTCAGTGCACTCTGGTCAAATAATATGCATGGAATAATTTCAATTGCTATGGATTTACTTAAGCATGTTCTATGGGGTAGTATATGGCATATTTTGGAGAACATTCTATGTGCAGCAGAGAGGAATGTGTATTCTGATGTTGTTGGGTAACACACTCTGTCAACATCTATTAAGTTCATTTGTTCATGTTTGATTCAGTTCTGTTATTTCTTTGCTGAATTTTTGTCAGGTTGATCTATTTCTTTGTCTCAATAAGCTATTAAGGTCCCCTGCTACAATTATGTTACTGCTTATTTGATTTTTCATGTCTATTAACATATGTCTTATATAGTTGGGTACTCCCATATTTGGGGCATATATATTTATGATAGTTATCTCTTTCTCTTCAATTTTTTCCCTAGCAAGTATGTAGCCACCTCCTTTATCTGTTTTGATCATTTTTTGGTTTGAAGTTCACTTTGTTTGCAAACAGGATAGCTACCCTAGCTTTTGAGGGGGTTCCTATTGCATAGAATACTGTTTTCCATGCTTTGAGTTTCAGTCTACGAGTTTCTTTTTGAATTAAATGTGTTTCTTGTAAACAGCATATTGTTGGATCTTGTTTCTTGATCCATTCTGCCAATCTGTTTCTTTTGACTGGTGAATTGAGTCAATTTACATTGATGGTTACAACTGATATATACTGGTTTCCTCTTGTGATTGTTAGCCATGATCCTGTCTGCAAGATCTGAAAGTCTATCTTCAGTTTTGTTTAAGTGGTTTTGCCAGCTTTCAATGGAAATTTTAATTTCTGGGTATCTCTTTGAATCCACTTCATGCATTCTGTTTCTTTCCTATATGTTCATTCAGTTTCCATCTCCTATGCTCTTGTATTTTTTTTTAATCTATGCCTTCTCTAGCCATGCTGAGCAATGTCTTCATTAAGGTTGTCATTCATTTTTTTTACCTGTGAGATTATTTCTGATCTTATTTCCTCTATAGCCCAGTGAATTGTTTCTTTACTTCACTTGCTATCTTTTCAGAAATTTCAGGAATGTGTCTTTCAATGTCTTCTGTGTTGATGTGTCCTATACTTGTTCCAGATGGGCTGGGGGTCTGAGATTGCATTTTACTTTTTCATTCCATCATTTTCACCTTTTGGTTTGTATTTCAGTCTTTTCCATCCCACTAGTGTCATCTGCCCATCATGTGTGTCTTAGTCAGTGTCCCGCTGTATAGCTGACATTCACCCAGTTGCCAGTTCTCACAGTGTAGGGGAGTGGGTGGTCACCTGAATTTTTCCTACAGGGCCAGTTGGGTGGGTCCTGGATTCTTCCTTGGCTGACTAGCCTAGGAGTATTGATGTGAACCAACCCTTAACTCATATTGTTACTATGGCTAGCTGTCGCATCTATACTGGATAGCATATTTCGGGCATGTTAAAAAATGTCATATTTTCCCCACAAAGTAAAGAATGTTTTGTTTTTATTTAAGCATGCTAGGTCTTTTCTGCATAATTTTTCCTGCCTTTAGTGATGTTTGCAACACTTCTCGATTTAGTGCCATCTGTGAATCCATCAGTTTGCTATTTACTGCCTTTTCTAGATCATTAAGGGAGATGTTATGGCAATAGTGCCTTATTTACATGTCACATTTTCAGGAAACCAAAGGATATTTGTAGGAGTTATTGTACTAAACAATGACACCCATGGGAGGCAAAGAATTTTATAGTTAAAGAACATTTCAACATTAGTAGGACTGATTTTAAATAGAAGAGTATTCCAGTGACTCAAGAATTTAGCCATGTGTGATACTAGGTCTACTTGTTGCTTAAAGACATTAATGGAATTGTCCAGGTGGCCTCTGGTGACTGGGTAAAGATGTAAGAAGTGAGAGTATTTGGATTATATTGATGAATGAGGTTTTAATTTTTTTCTAGTACCCTATTAGCCACAAGACTGAAGCCTTCCTTATTGAGAAATTGTTAAAAGCCAGTAAGTATCAGCCTTAATTAGTGTGAGTGGCTAAAAGCCAATAACGTTAAAAGGAGTAGGAGGAAACAAAAGAATCAGCCAAAGTGGATTATTAAAAATAGTTAGAAAAGTTCACAGTAATCTCTCTTGCAATTAAATTTTATAGAACTCTAACTGTGCATGCTTTTAGAGATCTGCAGGCACAGCAATCCTTTGTAAAAATGGGAAATATTAGAATCCATGTTGATTACTTGGTAGAGTTTATTTCATTTATTATTAAGTAATCTTTACTGCACTGCTTATACTTTGTTAAACATGGAAAAATTAACTTCTTCTGTATTAATCAGTATTTTTCTGACCATTCTGTGACACATGTCATTAGCAGTTACTTGAGGAACTTCAGCTCTAAGCCCTGTATTATGCTTAGTTTTGAAAGTTTGAAATGAATTATCTGTTAGCAGATCATGTTACCTTTGCAAGTTAGTTCTAGAACTTTAGGCTCCTAATTTAGATAATGCAGGCAGCTGCAGAGTTTGAGATGCATCAGTTAGTTGTTATGGAATTTAAATAATGACCATCCAAAAGGATTTCTAACAGATTTTTGACTATACATTTATAGTTTCCGTCACTTCTTAGAGCCATTAAGTCATTAGCTTAGTAATTTGGTATTTCTAAATTAGCTTCAAAGTGGGAATTCAAGTGATGAAATAAGGGACAGTTACAGGAAGTGTTCCAATACAGATCTAACTTTTATAGCAGACTTTGGAAAATGTAGTTTCTATTTGCAACTAAATTGCTTACCACGAGACTGTGGACTATTTGGATTTATTTGGCTGACTGCAGTCTCAGGTTGCTATGTCTGTTGGGGGGCTGTGGCTAGGGACCTGTGGTTTGTCCAGTGTGTGAGAGATGCTGTGCAGTCCAGCCAATGCTGACAGCTGCCTGCAGTCTGCATTGTTAGGACAGCAGTGACACCTGAGACCACAGGGCCCCAAGGCTGACAGAAGAGAGCCTCCCAAATTTACTTCATGTGTGTTGAATTAGCAGATGTGTATATCTCCAATAAAGGGGGTATATACATCTCTCATTTTTTTTAACCAAGTTCTTTCCTTTAAATCAACTCAATTTGTGTTTTAAATAATCTTAAGAGGCTATTTTATATTATTACCACATATTGGAAAAAAATATCTTTCCAAAAATAGGTAAAAACCAAAGTATACATTTTAGCTAGGTTGGTGTTACCTGGAGGTCAGTGCCCGAGAACATCTCCTTCTAGTTAAACAATGAAGAGATGTTAGACTTCATAGCACCGACCTGAGATTTTCTCCTTGACATCAGAACACTCAAAAGGGGAAAACCCTGCTTCTATCCAATTTAGAGTTTTTCATGTCCTGTAACCACCTAAAATTATGTCCTTCCTGTCCATCAAAGCATCTCACACTTTGGGAAATATTAAAGAAACAATGAGAAAGAATCAGATAACCTCATAATCTCCCTTTTTCCCTCCTTCCTTCCTTTGCTTTCCTCTTTTCTTCTTCCTTCATCAATTATATGCTTTACATTAGACATATAGGACTGAATAAAACACAACTGTCTGCCCCTATGAAGCACAATTACCTGTTTTATCATACATTAAATCTTACTTCCTCTAAATGTTTCCATCCCAGATCTTTTCTCATTTCTGCCCAAATACAGTGCAAATTATTTTAGGGACTACAAATTCTGCATGGTTCTCATCTCTTCTGCCATTGGTCTGGGCCCTTTGCCTAAGCTTAGCACAGCCCTATAATGTGCCTTGATGGCTCTATCTCTCACCCACATCTCCAGACCAGTATCTAGTTGAAACAATATGTCAGCCTTCTTATGCACTTTCTAAAACACCTGCATGACAAGGAAGCTTAGGAGCCGGGGGACATATGTAACTTAAGGCAGTCCAGCATCCTAATGGCTCTTTCCTTTGT
>RJWT010015688.1:0-20307 GCA_004365215.1 Cuniculus paca | reverse complement strand
TCAGACTTCTAAAGTACCAGGAATTAAAAGAGAAACCAAAGAAATACAAACAAAAGTTCTGTTAAACTTTTAAGATACAGCCTAGTTGAAGAATTTTACTTTAATTAAAGAACGTGTGGAGAATATTCGTAAAAGTTACTGAGGCATTTAGAATCACTTTAAAATATGGGCCTTAAGAACAACCTGGCTTTAATTCTGTTGTTTACTACTTGGTTATTTTATATCTCTACTTCTAGAAAAGTTCCTTTAAAATATCTATTTCATAAAGTTATTTTGAGGACTAATGAGAAATATGTTTAACTGCTCTGGACTGGTCTGTGGTACATAGTTAGAACTGATAAATAGTAGACATTTTGTTTTTGTTGTTGTCTGCTAACCATGTAAAAGTTTTCAACAATTTTTGGTTTTTGTTGAAACTTACATAATAAAGCAATTTGACTAATACCGTATGTGAATATATTATATCTCTATACACACATACATGCATACACATGTATGTATGTGTATATATATATAGATCTAGATATATAATATATTTAATTATCAGCTCATTGTCTGCCTTCCTCTTTAAACTACATGATCTTTGTGTTTTCTTATCCCCAGAACCTGTAACAGTGCTTGACAAGTAGGAGCTCAGTGTGGTTTTGTTTGCTTTTGGGGAGACATACAGGGTTTTGCTATGTTGCCCAGGCTGGCCCTGAGCTCCTGGGCTGAAACGATCCTCCAGCCTCAGTCTCGTGAGTAGCTGGATCTACAGGCTCCTGCCACCATGCTTAGCACTTAGGGTGTATTTTCTAAAAGAATGCATGAAAAGGTGTAGAATATAATCTGTTAGCTGAGAGAGAGTTCTGTTTTTGTGACATTTAAATATTAATTGTCACAATGTGCCAAAGCTCTAATACTATATTTGTAGATCCTGATTCTTGTTTGTCACTGTACCTGTGTGGATCAGTTAAGCTTCCTTCTTAAGTTTTTAATCTCTATTTTGGGAAAGTTATGCTGGGGTATAACATGCTGGCGAACAGCTATGTTTTGGATGGCATCTGTGTCTACCTCCCATCCATTTAAATTTCAGCCAGTATGTCAGCTTTTATTCGGGCTGCTTATATTTGCTCCTGTTATGTTTCAGAGCGAACCACTGTATGTTCCTGTGAAATTTCATGACCTTCCAAGTGAAAAACCTGAGAGCACAAACGCTGATACTGAAAAAAGTGAGTCATTTCGAGACTGAGAAGTGAATGGAGATTTTAGCTTCTTCAGCCCACCCTCAAACTTACTGATTTTGTAGGTTGTCTAGGATCACATGCTAGTTTCGTTTCATATGGATTGACTTTTCCTGAAGTATTCCAGAAGTTCGAATCGATGGTTTTTGTATCACGTCAACTAGAAGTAATACCAGAATCTCTGCTTCCATCATTTGCAAGTGCCTGTGTTTGCAGTACTGGGGGTTGAACTCAGGACCTTAGCACTGAGCCATATCCCAGTCCCCTTTTTAAATTTACTATTTTGAGACAGGGTCTTGCTAAGTTGCTGAGTTACCCAGGCTGGGCTTGAACTTGATCCTTCTGCCTCAGCCTCCCAGATCACTGGGTTTACAGATGTGCGTTACCACACCTAGCCTTTTTTTTTTTTTAAATGAACACTATTCTATTGAACATGTGCTCAAAGACCCTAATATTGAGTTTGTGAATCTGTTAAAGGATGCCAGCTTCACTGTAAGGCATTTATTCATAATTTCCTTTGCAAGGAATGAACCTAAGGAGGGGTATTTCACATGCTTTTTCAGGAAGATAATTTTCATAAGTTGGGTATCTATGAAGAAAAATCCAAATATAAATGCTAAAATACATGAAAATCTTGAACCAAGCCATTGTGTATGCACAATTGGTCTGAATATTGTTCTCATTTGAAATGCTATAACATTTTTATAAATGAAATTGTCCTTCCAGTTAATTTTTTTTGAGTAAGTAAAGCTGCTCAAGGTGATAGTATAACTGGTTTTCTCTTAGTGGCTTACTCTTATAAGAAATGAATTAAGTAATATACAGTTATGACTAAATTAACACTTGTGACTTTAGTTAGATGGAAGGGTACGTGTGATGATTTTGTACTGTGCTTTTCTTTTAAGCTCCCAAAAAGTCTCGAGTAAGGTTTAGTAATATCATGGAGATCCGACAGCTTCCATCAAGCCATGCAGTAGAAGCAAAGTTGTCTCGTATGTCCTATCCTACTGTGAAAGACCAAGAATCCATACTGAAAACTGTGGGAAAACTGACTGCAACTCAAGTAGCAAAAATTAGTTTTTTCTTTTGCTTTGTGGTAGGTCTTTTTTTTAATTACGTGTTTGGAACTTGAATTTTTAGATGATATATAGATGATATTTATACCAATAATTTAATATTGAAGTGTAAGATTATTAGGTTAAGTATGACATTAGGCTGCCATGTGGCAACATTTGGGAGAGTGTAAAAGTTAGCAAATGCTTGTATACCTTAAAGAATTAGCAGTCAGAAAATCCTGTAATACCTGTTCATATGCATACGTACATACATACATACACGAACAATTTAGAAATTCTTTAGAATTTATCATTACCTCAGGATCAGAACAATGAAAAGTTATTTTATACTATGATTTATACAAGGGCTAGTAAATATCCAGATAAAGAGTTTACCATATGCATTTATTTCTTCAGATAAGTGTTTTTACATTAAATTTTTATAAATGTAGTTATTATTTTAGCAAGTGCTCATAGTGAATATTTTTATAGAATTTCTTGTAGTACAATTTATAGTCTATTACTTTAATATAGAAACTGGAAAATGTCCCTAAGAGTTTAAGGAGAATAATGGTATGGTAAGTAAAGTATTTTTATTTTGGGCTACTAGAATCTGAGACTTGCCTGAGTTTGAGAACTCTAAAAATGAATTTCAGGACTATTTCATGTATATATTTTATCGAAAGTAGTCTAATACAGGATTATTTAACATGAGCCTTTAAGATTCTGATTTATACTGGGCACCTTAAACCAGTATGCTATGCAAATGTCAGTATTATTGACCTGAATTATAAGGTGTTCTGCATCATAATTTTGCCTCTTACACCTATTGAGTAGCTCATTTTTCTTCATCCCCAGGCCAAATAACCTCTACCTTAGTGATAATTTGATAAATACATTCCTCTATGCAAATCCAAAGAAAATCTGGGTATTGTTACATGATTATGGGAAGAAGAAGAAAAAAAAATACATATATGTATGTGGTATATATATTTATATTTATAATAAAAATAATTTAAACTTCAAAGGGTTATATATTTGAGTTATACTCTCAGTTATGACTTGTGTATGCTTGTTTTATTTATTTATTTTTTGATACTGGGAGTCGAACTCGGGGCCTTGCGCTTGCCAGGCAGGCACTGTGCTACTGAGCTACATCTCCAACCCTGTGTGCTTGTTTTAAACATATAAAGCAGGACTAAAATTTATTAATCATATCCTTCCTTTCAAAGGTGCCTTGAGGTGATATGTAGTGAAAGCATCTCAGTGGTAAACATTAAAAGAAGCTAGATTAAATAGGTAATGAGGGCAGGATCTGACTGTGGTGTAAGAGATTGTATCAGGAGATTTAATTTAAAGGAAGAAAGCTATCTAAAGTGAGCATAGAACTCATCAGGGTGGCAGGAGGACCAGAACGAAAACCTTCAAGTTACACACACTTCTTGTTTATTGAAAGGAAGTATCTCCCTTCCTTGGATAAAGCAAAACTTTGCTTCGATTTTAAACAGAGAGAGAAGGTGCTGCGGAACGTACGTTCCAAGACCTCAAGTGCATGCCTGAAGCTGGGGAGAGTGTGGAACCTGTGTATACTGTCTTTTTCCTGTACATATAACTATGAAAAATTTTTCTTTCTAAATTAGGGGTAATGACAGGGTAACAACAGAGTAACAAAATTTTTAGAATAATTCTAACAATATATTATAGTAATTCTTTATTACCACCTCTTGCAGCCCCAGACAACTGTCATTCTGCTTTCTGTTTCTATGAGTTTGACTACTCTTAAGTACCTCTTATGGGTGGTATCCTACATTATTTGTCATTTTGTGACTGCCTTATTTCACTTTGTTTAATATCCCATAAGTTCATCCATATTGTAGCACGTGCCTCTTCAAAGCTGAGTAAGATTTCATTGTGTAGATATACCACATTTCATTCATTCTTTTATGCATAGGCACTGGGGATACTTCTGTCATAAGAGTGTTTTTTAGAAAATCAACTTGAAATACACTGTGAGAGCTTTGTAAGTCTTCAGTAAGTGTTTAGGAAGAAAAGAGGAACTGTAAATCGTAATGGCAGATATAAATATGCCTTTCACGAGTTTTCACTTTATTCTTTTCTTTAGTGGTTTTTGGCAAACTTGTCGTATCAAGAAGCACTTTCAGACACACAGGTTGCTATTGTGAATATTTTGTCTTCAACTTCTGGTAAGAAATTTGTCTTCAGAATCTGCATTGTAAATTGATGTACTTCTGTGTATGTGTTCATATACAAATTTCTATTTTGTTATACCTTTTTACATTAGTTGTAATGTGCGTTTGTATATTTTAACTGCTACCTAATATTTATAGTTTCCTGCCTTCGCTCTGTGCTGCTTATGTTTCTTCAAGTACATTACAGTGTTTTTTATACAGTAGTATATTGGAGTTGTACAGGGTAGCTCTTTGTATTGTGGTTGTCTTACCCTGTGTATATCTTTGTTAAAGATCTTTTTCTAAACCCTTTGGCTAAATGTAATTGCTTATTTCAGAACTATAATTTGCCTGTGGTAGGTGTTTTATTTTTAAAATTGAATCACCTTCCAAATCTAGAAGATAAGAGAAGTAATTTTGAAGCTGTAAAAATGACTTCAGCACACAGGCTTGGTTACGATGAGGTGACAGTGTTACTCTGAATGCTCAATTTAACTCTTATTTAAAAATAAATGGGACTATACTTGATCTGTATTGTAGAAATAAGCATGGTTTAGTTTAGAGACTATTTTTATATATATCTTTGTACATTTCAGCCTAGGGAACATTTCATTCTTAGTTATTTAAAATGTACATTTCATTCTTATATATCTTCGTACATTTCAGCCTAGGGAACATTTCATTCTTAGTTATTTAAAATGACAAGAAAATAGTTGTATAATTTACCTAAAGTTTTAAATTGGTAGTAGTAATGTTGACAACTCATGTACTTCTCTTTTATCCTTTTCTCCCAAAAGGACTTTTTACCTTAATCCTTGCCGCAGTGTTTCCAAGTAACAGTGGAGATAGATTTACACTCTCTAAACTACTTGCTGTAATTTTAAGGTAAAATACAGTATAAGCTAGTTTACTCTGCTTAAAATATATTGTTTAAATATCCAGCTGTGATGCAGGATAGTTTATATTCTAATACTCATAGATAGATGAGGACAAAGACGATGATAAATGGACATTGTTACTCAGCCATGCTTTATGTACTAGCACTGTTTTCCAAACCTTCCTGGGTAGGGTAACTGGAAGGGACAGACCCCAAGGCAGCTTAGATGCCATTCACATAATTGCATACTTACTAAGTCTTATCCTGGTACTCACATTTAACTTAATGGGGAGATGAATCATCATGACTTCCAAGGTATCTATTCCTTTTTCTAAGACAATTTCCTCTTTTTGTTGTGGCTTTGATTTGTCCTTCCCCTACTTTGCCTAAAAATCTCACATTCAGTTTTCTCTAACTGTGTCAGCCTACAATAATCTTTCATTTATTTTATGTGTAATTCATTTGGAAATTTTACACTACTACATAGCTGAAGCATTGTCAATAACTATATTTAAATCTTTTATTTTTATTTAATTTTGTATTTATTTGTCTTGTCTTTTCTACTGAACTGTAAACTTCTGGAGGCTAAGGCATTGTTTTGTACTTCTTTGTGTCGCTAAAGCCTACCAGGGTTTTGCTTATTTATAGACAGTACTAAAATAATAATATATTGGTTTGATAAAACTGTTATTTTTGTGAGAGAAAATCAGAAATCAAAGAGGGTAGCAGAATCATTTAGTAATGAGAGTAATGTTTCTTAGGGCCAGGACTGGGATTGACTAAGAGCTCTATTGTTTGTCCTTGGGCAGTTCTTTTAAACTGTAAAAAGCTTTCTTAGTTTAGGAAAGGGTAATCATATTATCTGCTTTGCAGCCTTGTTTTAAAGTTTGGAGCAATGTATATAAAGTGATTGTCATATAGACTGATAGTTGGCAGTCATCGAACCGGTAGCTCTGACTGAGTTTTTCTCTTTAGATGTGAGGAAAAGTTGATTGTGGTAGTTTCAGTGAGTAATCTGGTTGACCCAACTGATTTACCATTTAAACTGTTTTAAACACTACATGTTTATTCTTTTGCATGATTAGCTAGTGTCTTAGCCAGACACATATTTTTGCACTAGGAAATAAATATGTATTGCAGAAGTAAATGAGGTTTTTATTCAATTTTATTAAAATTGATGCTAATTTTTAACTTTTCTTAGTAGTACTTAGTAAGATTTTACTAAAGACAGGAATAGATTTATGATGTGGAACTTGCAAGTATTTTGATAGATTCTGTTACTCTTCATTAAAGTAGATCTAGAACTGTAGTGGGCAAACTAAGCTGGGCCATCCATGAGTTTTGTAAATCAAGTTTTATTGCTCTGCATCCATTTTCATTTATTTGCCTGTTGTTATGGTTACTTCAGAGTAACAGCAATAGAGTTGAGTTGCAACAGAAACTATATGGCACATAAATCTAAACTATTTATTTAATTTTTGCTTTTATAGTGGTGCACACTAGTAATCCCAGCACTCAGGAAACTGAGGCAAGAGAATTGCCATGAGTTCAAGGCCAGCCTGGGCTACATAGTGAGTTCAAGGCCAACCTGAGCTATGTAGTGAGACCCTGTCTGAAAAACAAACAAAAAACAAACTAATGTGTTCACTTGACCTTTAGTCTAGCAAATTTGATACCTAGAATTTTAAAAAATATTTTATATATTCTGAAGAGTGCCGTATTAAATATTGTATAAAATTATTTTGAATTGGCCTTAAACAATGAGTTGAATTTCTGAAACAGAAAAGAATTTGATACGTTAGCAATCTTGAAGGAAACCTGATAAGCTGAGAAATCTCATTTCATCATCTATAATTCCACTTTCGTTATTACTAGTCTTGAGATTTTGGGGAAATTTTTTTAACCTCTTGGCTTATTTCCCTATATGTAAATTGAAGATAATAGAATTTGTCTCAGGATCATTATGAGAATAAAATGAGCTAAAACTTCTGAGGTATATGGAACAATATCTGGTGTACAACTCAGTACTGTTTAGCCATCATCAGCATCATCTAAGTGGAAAGAAAGCCTCTAGTGTCTAATAAGGGTTATGGTTACTCAATAAGCAGTATGACGTATCAGTCTTACTATTATCCATTAAAGTCATGGGATTAATGGAACTATTAAAGTGTGTAAGAAGAGTTTTACTGTTAATTTAGGTTTTATCAGTTAGCAAGAATAATGCCATTGCTAAATTTGTATGAGTTTATTTTTATCACTGAAAGAAAGATTGGCAGAGGATGACCAGTCAGTTATTTCACAAGTGAAAAGCAGTAGTACATGGAGAGTGTTGGCTCTGTTTCCAGCTGTGTGACCTTGGTCAGCTTACTTCACTTCTCTGTACATTATTTCCTTGTGTATAAAGAGAATGTCAGTAGTGAGGAGTAAATGACTTAATACAAATATAGCACTATACTTACAGTATCATTGGCTGTTATTATATAATCACTACATTCTTTAACAGTTTTGCTTGAAGTTGATGCTAGTTCTGATCACTTGTAAATAACTTTTATAAGGTTAATCTTTTTAGAGTTGATTATTTTACTAATCATGAATGACTTTTTTTATAGCATTGGAGGCGTTGTACTAGTAAACCTGTCAGGGTCTGAAAAGTCTGCTGGAAAAGATATGATAGGTAAGTACGACTCTGCGTCTTCCCTGTTAGTAAGAGTGTAAAGTCCTCTACTTATTGTCAAGCATGCACACAAGAGGTGGGCACCAAGCTGGGCCTTTTTTTTTTTAACTTTTCTTTTTGAAAAAAACGTAGAATTCATGGAACCTTCACCCAATTCCCTAGATGTTAACAATTTACATAAATATAGTGTAGATATAAAAATTAGGGATTAAAATTGATCTCAATACTGTTATCTATAGACCCTTTCAAAATTCATCCATTTGTTTCATTGATGTTGTTTTTCTGGTCCAGGATCGTTTTTTGGATTTTAGTTTTCTTTCATCTGGAACTGTTCCTTTATCTTTTGTCTTTTATGACGTTGATGCTTTTGAAGGATGCTGGTTTTTTTGTACAATGCCTTTGATTTGCATTTGTCTGATATTTTATGGTTAAATTGAGGTTGTGTATTTTAGTAAGAATATTGTGAAAGTAGTATTATGTTCTGGTCTAATATTGATTTAACTCATTACTAGTGGTATTAATTTTTAATGTGGATTCTGCCAGTGTGGTCCAGTCTAACAATACTAATTGTTTTCTTTGTAAGTAATAAACATCTTGTGGGGAGACACTGTGAGATTATACAAATACCCTGTCCCTATCTTCCTTTCCCATACTAATTTTGTCATTCACTCTTGATTCTTGCTGAAACAGTTACTACTATGGTGAATATTTAGTTTTTGATCTAGTGAATAGATTTAACAAAAACAAAGGTAATCAGAACTCATTTAGTGGTTTCTCTCTAATGTTTTAGAAATTTGAAGTCTGTTATCTAGAAGAATGCCTCCTAAGACTGCTCAGTGAGCTGTACCTTGACCCACCTTACCTCTTACCTAGAGCAGCTTTGTTACAGAGAATAATTTATATGTTTGTGTGTTTTGTGTGTGAAGTTTCGTTGACAGGCTTTCTCTTTGCTTTAAAAAATTTTGAAAATTTCTAAAATATTGGTGCAATAAAACATGAACTTTTAGAATAATTAATTTAAGTATTGATTATGGTCACTTTGCAGAAGCGTATTATTTTAAAGCCTTATCAAGTGTTTTCAAAGGCTTACTGAAATGTTTTCAAGAGTGAATTAATGAAGTCAGTATTACTCACATACTGTGAACTTCACATTATGTTAGATATTTTGGAACATTTATAAATGTAAATTATGTGTCTGTAGTTTTTAAGGAGTTCTGAATTGGGAACTTAATGAGATTTACAAAATATGCCACTAGAGAATAAAGTAATATTGTGCTTACCCAAAGTAAATATTAAATTGTCTAATACAGAAGACAAGTGGGTTGGAGATTCAACAAAACTGAGGGAGGATGCTTTGAGGAAGAGGTGGGACAGTATCAAAGTCCTGACAATGGAAGTGGTGGTGAATATGAAAAATACATGTGTGTGGGGGGAGCATTAGTAACATTTTAGAGATGGAAAGGAGCATTTGCTAAGTTGGACAGTATCAGATATCAAAATTGTTTATGTAGGGAAAAGATAGGAAGTGTGCATTTCCAAGTTAAAACCGAAGTGTTACTCATGAGGTGTATTATTATAACATACATAGGTGTTTGGTTAGATCATTGAGGGAAATGCTTTTGCGTTTGTTTGCATGTAAAATTGTTCCCTATACTGTTGGAGGATATGGGTGGGATAGGTTGGCTTATACCTTATCTTTTCACTTTTGTATACTCAGTTCTAAAAGTAGTATCTGACATATTACTAGATTTTAAATTAGATTTTAGGTTTAATTAGATTTTAAGTCATTATGTTGATTTTTTACAGGTTCCATTTGGTCTCTTGCTGGAGCCATGCTCTATGCTGTGTACATTGTTATGATTAAAAGAAAAGTAGACAGAGAAGATAAGTTGGATATTCCAATGTTCTTTGGTAAGATTATGTTTGTGAGGCTGCTTACTTTAAACGATTAACTTAGGGTTTGTTTTGATATTTTTTTAAAACGCTTTTAAAGAGTATGAAGTCTGATCTGAACATTTTTCTCTTACCTTGTGTATCTGTGTGTATCATCATTGTGTATCTGTGAGGCCATACCCATTCTCTTAATGTGAGATGGAGAAAGGAATTTCTAACACCTTGTTTTGCGTTAATATCTTTAGCTTATGAATCAGTTTCTTTAATGATGTGTTAAAATTGTCCTACAATAAGCATAAGAGTTTACCTACTGTATTATATATTGTGCTATTAATGTAATAGCAATATAATATAATATTAGAAGCTTAGTATTGGCAAAACTGCCTAAAATAATAAATGTAATAGTATTCCAGTCTATATACTTACTTCCATTAAAAATTGTGGGCCATTTGAGGGCTTTCCATTAGGATTTTATCTCTCTTTTATAACATAGATTTTATAACATTTATTTTTCTTTTATAACCAATTCTGCAAGTGCTCAGTATGGTTTCTGGCCTCACTTATTAGTTTCTTGCAAAATAAATATCTAATATGATTTTCATTTTTCTTACCTAAAATCAGCCCAATCAGGAACTTAAGGTATTTGTAAGACTGCGAAAGAAGGGCAGATTGACAAGGCATCTTCCAAAAGCTATCAGAATATAAATAGATAAGTCTATAGTGAAAGTTTAGAGTGCATCTCATAGGGAATCAGGAAACTTAGAACCTAGCTGTTGTACTTCATTTCTTATATACAGTGCTACCTTGGTTCATGAACTTACTTTGTTCCATGATTTTTGGAAAGATGACCACATTTGTGTTCATGCAAAAGAGACAACTGCAGTCGTGTTGATCACCCAATACAGAGTTTGCAAACCAAAACAAAATTTTACCAGAAGCTTCTGTTCATGACCAAATTGTTCACAAACCAAAGAGTTTGTGAACCCAGGTACCACTGTTCTTATTCAAAAACTGAAGATACTGGATGAGGTGAGTGGCTTCCAAATTCTGATTTGGTGAATTCAGAAGATCCTGAGTGGACTGGAGGAAAAGGAGGATTCACATGGGGTGGTTCTTAGATTCTTTTGCTGCTTGCACTGGAACATTCTGCTTTGTTGGATTTTTTGCACTATAATTTATAAAAAATATTTTTTCGCTGGAAATAGAAAACAGTATAAATGCCTGCACCTAAGATTGTCAGAAACAAAACATTTGGAAAACAGCTGGACTAAATGATAGCCTACGTTCCCTTTAATTCAAGAATTCAAGAAATATGTCTTTACCCAGTCCGAATAGCTGTCATCAAGAACACAGGAAACAATGAATGCTGGTGAGGATGCAGGGTGCAGGACTTGGGAGGAAGCCTTGTGCATCTTTGGTGGGGATGTAAACTAGTACAACTGGTATGGAAATCAGTGTGGAGATTTTTCAAATAAACTAAACATAGAAATACCATTTCACTCATCTGTACCTTTCCTGGGTACATTCCCAAAAGAATTAAAGACATCACACTGTACTGATGCATCCCATATTCATACTTTGTAGTGGCCATTTACAATAGGTAAGTTCTGGAATTAGCCCAGGTATCTGTCAACAGATGAATGTGTAAAGAAAATGTAGTATATATGTACAGTGGAAAATAAGCATGAAATTATAGTGTTTGGAGGAAAATGGATGAAACTTGAGACCATCATACTAAGCAAAATAAGCTAGACTCTAAATATTATGTTTTCACTTATTTGAGAATCCTGAAATATAAGTAAACAGATGAATAAAATAAAGGCAAGATAACAGGAAACTAGAAGGCAGGCTCTTGGAGAGCAGGAAGGTGGGGAGAAGGTAGGGAGAGGGAAGGAAAAGGAGTGGAAAATGATCAAGATGTTACATGCATGAACCAAAATGAACATCACTGTTCTGCATTACAAAAACATGAGAAAGAGATAATGACATTTTAGAGTCATAGAAAATTCCATCTGGAATGGAATGAGTGCTAATATTTTTTGAGTTTTTAGACAAATACTTGAGTTCATAGCACTTGTTTTTCAGCTGGCAAGAAAAATGAACTACTCACCAGTGAAAGTCTCATAGCATGTAACTCAGCATGGTGGTCTTATATGTGATGTAAAATGTATAACAATGTTGACCTACTCTGAGCTTTAGGATAGGCAGGACTCAAAGAAGTCAGGATTGGCAGGGGGCTCTCCAGGCCAAGGAACATGAACAGAGGCATTACAGGGCACAGTAAGTGAATCCAAGTGATTGTGCCGGATATCCATCTCAGGAAAGAGCAGGAAGGTATGTGGAGCGAGGTTCTGCAAGATCTGAGAAACAGGTTAAGTGATTTGACTTTGTCTCTAGGTCCAAAGATGGTTAATTTTTGTGAATGTTCATGGACTTGGCACTTCATGGAAAATAGATTTGATTCTTGTTAATGCCAAATTTTGGTGTTTTACTTACAGTGACTTTTAATGTTACTTACGTTAGGTCGTAGATCACTTAATGGTTTAAGTGTCCTTTGGTGTGTTTGGTTTTATCACTACCCTAAGTTAGGGTTTCTAACGTGGGATGTGAGGCAGGGGTTTGGTTTGCACAGTTTATTAGTTGGGCAGGAGTGGGGTCTTCTGAAGGAAAAAAGAAGTCGGGGAAGCAGGACAGAGAAGAGGAGGGAACCACATGGTCACTGGTGTAGTTCCTCCAATGATTAGTGGGAACAGCCAGGGATATAGCTCAGCAGCCCAAGTGCCTACCTGGCAAGTGTGAGGTTGTGAGTTCAATCCCTGGTACCAAAAAAAAAAAGATTAGTGAGAGTTCTGCTGAGAATAGGACAGCTGTGAGTTGCTCCTGGCCTAAGTCAGTATTGTATATCTGTTGTAAATTAATTTTCCTTTAAGAAAGCTCTGTAGTTACCACCTGTATCTTATGGCAGATCTGTGACATTAAATTGCATAGAAAATCCAAAAAACATTTCTATAGTATCATTATTTTTCTTTATAATCTTTACAGGTACCTAGTCATATATATAAGCTTAGTTTCTGTAATTACTTAATAGCTAACTTTACTAAGTGCCTACTATGTGCCAGGTGTTGTGGTGTATTTTATAATTGTTTTGGTTAATCTTCCTACCAACCTAAATAATTAAATATTATTTTATATTTATAGACTAGAAAACTAAGGCTTCAGGCAGGTTCTGCTTCTTGTATCAGGTTCATATTAGTAGTAAGTGGTAGAGTTGGGATCAGAACCCCAACACTCAGACTGTAGAGCACACAGACTTTTAGCAGTCGGTCTGCATGTAGTTGGATAACTATTTGCATATACATGTTTCCTTACCAACGAGCTTGTGAAGTCTGGGAATGCAAGAAACGAGTTTATCTTCTTTGGAATCTTTCTCCTGTATTCCTAGTCTAACACAAGTGCTTTAAAAGTAAAGCCAGGTGTGGTGCTGCACAGCTTTAATCCCGTCACTCGGGAAACTGGGGCAGGAGGATAGCCAAGAGTTTGGGCCAGCCTGGGTTATATAGCGAGTTCAAGGCCAGCCTGAGCTACATAGCAAGATTCTGTCTCAAAAAAAACAACAAAAAATCTATCAATCAATCACAGTACAAGTTGAACCAGAGAGTAAGCTACCCAATTCCTCCTAATTAAGTTAGATCAAATACACAAACTTGTACATACCAGTGAATTCTCCAAGTTCTAGAACACTATATATTATTCTCTAAGATTAAAATCTCTTCACTTTGCATTATGTGATTTCTACAGTAGTTGCTTCGTGGAGAGTGAATAGGGGAACCTCAAAAACAGTTGTTTGATACAGTTTTGTCTAGTGTTGACCTCACAAGACTAAGAAACCAGCTATCAAAAGTTCCAGTTAAGGAAACTTGTTGGAGTCCTTAGTGTAAAATCTAATGTTTTCTAATAATAGAGTTATAAATTTAGAAAATGGAAATAAATAAGTTTTAATTTTTATCTCTTTTTTTCCACATTTAGGTTTTGTAGGTCTGTTTAATCTGCTGCTCTTGTGGCCAGGTTTCTTTTTACTTCATTATACTGGATTTGAGGACTTCGAGTTTCCCAATAAAGTAGTGCTAATGTGCATTATCGTTAACGGCCTTATTGGAACGGTTCTTTCAGAGTTCCTGTGGTTGTGGTATGTGCTATTTATTCTCCTATGACATATTAGTTATCAGTGTCTTGACTTCCGTGTTGTTTAAGTATATACATGTTTCTTTTGACTTGTGATGGTGCTCCCTCCATGCACATACTTCCCTGTATTAACTCCTTTAGAGCAGGGACTTTGTATTTAACTTCTCTGCGCCCATTGTAAAGAGTAGTGCCTTGCACATAGAAGGAGCTCAGAAATATTTACTGAACAAGTGAATGCAAATGCATGAACAAATAATATGAAGTTCTAAACTTGTGAAAGTGTTTTAGAAAGCAGAGCACTTTGTGAATGAAAGTGGTCATTATCTAATGGACATCCAAACTTTTGAGATGTATATGCCAAGTATTAATTTATGAGTTCTAAGTGAGAAGCTAGGGGATGTTGTTTACTTAAGAGACTTTGGCTGTTCCAACACTTTTTTGTTTTGCTTGTTTTCAGGACCAGAAATGTAAATCATAAACTGATTAATTTGAGATGTTAACATATTTTAATATTATTGTTGAATATGTTGACTATGATAAGCTTAAAATAAGTTGGGACACAGTATCATGTATGGAGTTTGAGAGACTTTTTGAATACAGAACTTTATACTTTTTACTTTTCTGTCCAGTAGGAATTTTGAAAAAAAATCACAAATTTTAATACAATTTACAAATGAATTTTATTACATACCAAATGGGACTACTGAGTAGTTTTCCCCTGCAAAATGACTACAACATGCATAGCTTTTTCCATGAGGTCTTCTTCAGAGCTCTGCTTGCAGTTTTCTCCCCCATTTCCTAATTCAAGAAATCTGTTTTCTTGATAATCCTCCCCACACTCCTTTTGTATATTACAGATTAGCTCATATTGTAATTTATGTACTTCTTTGCCGATGTAAAACTTTTTAATATCAGAGTTTATTTACTCAATTCATTTTTACATTCATTACAGCATTTTGTGTGTTCTGTGCGGCACTGGGGATTGAACTCACAACCTTGCGCTTGCCAGACAGGCGCTTAGGCCGCTAAGCTAGATCCCCTGTTTTTGAGAGAGGGTCTCACTATGCCGTTCAGGCTGGCCTTGAGCTCACTTTGTAGCCGAGGCTGGTCTCAAACTCACAAGGATCCGCCTATCTCAGCCTCCCGAGTGCTGGAATTACAGGCGTGAGCCACCACGCCCGGCTGTTCTGTTGTTTTTAATCTGAAAATTGATTGATAACAAAAACCATTAGCTAACTAGGGAAAAGCTGGATTAAGTTAAATAAGTTTTTAATACTATTGGGTTTTACTTTTTTTTTTTAAATTTAGAAAACCACCACCAGCAAAAAAAGAATAAAAATGATACAGAATTTCAAAACAAAATAATAGGAAATTAGCTCTAGTTAACATATTGCATATTGTTATCTTCGAAGTAGTTGTTCAGATTACAGGATTTAAGCATAAAAAAATGGTAAACATCCAAAAATAGTGCTGAATTTTAAAAGATGATAACTTACTTTCTTCTCACATACTCTAATTGTTGTTCTTTGTAAATGGCTTATCTCTATTTGGTATAATATTTTTTTCAACTACACAAAATTTTATGCAGATATTTTAGAATTTGTTGCAACATTGGTAATTCATGGTAAAAAGAAAATAAAGAGCTTAGCTTTTGGTTAGGACAATTGTTAGATAAATGAAAAATAGAAAAATTATCTTTAAAATACTCAGTTCTTTCTTTTCTGTGCTAAGCCAAGGCATTAACACATTGTTTAATTTTCTTCACTATGAGATTTTCTGGCTTTGGTTGCAGTCACATGTTGGCTTACCACTTTTTAAAAATCTTATCTATGAGGCATTGTTCTATAATCTTAATACTGCTGTTTTCTTTGTTAATCAAGTATTATAAAAAAAACCATAAAACTACTTACCAATCTTTTACATTAATGGAATATAAAGTAAATATTCAAACTTGGGTAGTATCTGTAGTCAGAACTGAAAAATAGCATAAAGTACTTTGAACTTTCTGTATTATTTATACTTTTAATATTTGAAAATAAACTTTGGAATCATTTTAATAACATTATTTTTTGAGTCTCAGTCCATCCTAAACTTTTATTTGTCTTCTTGATCTCTTAAGCCTGTAGTATAGGAGAGAAAATCTTTGTTAAATTGTATTTTAAATATAGAAAAATTTTTTTCCAGGGGCTGCTTTCTTACCTCATCATTGATAGGCACCCTTGCACTGAGCCTTACAATACCTCTATCCATAATAGCTGATATGTGTATGCAGAAGGTAAGGCAACCTACTGATTAGGTATTTCACGTGTGATATTAAAACAGATCTAATGAAAGCTAAGGAATGTATCTAAAGTATAACGAATATAAAAATGAATAATATTTTGATACCTTTTGTCCTAAGATGCTTTACTACACGGAAATATAAAAACTACCAAGAAAAGCATTTTTAGCTTTTTTTTTTTCCCTGAATTTCTAAGTTAAGGACAGTATCTTTATTTGTAATGCTCTAGTTTTGAATTGATTGTATTCTACATGTCTGTGTTCTGAATCAATGGTGTGGAGCAGGAGGTACTTTTTTTTCTTTTGGTACCAGAAATTGAACTCAGGACCTTGCCAGGCAGGCGCTGTGTTGTATCTCCGGCCCAGGAGGTACATTTTATCACATCTCTGGAGATGTTAAACTTCCTTAACATTTTGACAGTACTGCTATAGAAATGAGCAGCTCATAATGTGGTTCTCAGTGAGCATTCATCTCAGTAGACAGATGTCCTTCCCTTTCCTGAGGAGTCTTGCTGTGGATGCAGGATTCTGATAATAAACACTGGCAGTGTTGACATCATGGAAGAGAGATGTCTTCTGCTACCATCCTTGAAGGGTATCCTCCTTGGGTAGCAGGAGGAAAGAGATGTGCCTTTGCCTGATGCTCAAAGATGGAGGAGAGCCACTTATGCAGTCAGTATTTGTAAGCTTCAAGTAATAACAGAGAGAGAGTGTGTGTGTGTGTGTTTTGATTTAATGTAAGTAGAAAAGCGAATACTTGAAGATCAAAGGCTTATAACATGTACATGTAATACTCTGATTTTTAATGCTTTTTTTCTTTAGGTATTTGTGCAGTTTGTGGGATAAAGGCAGAATAATCTCAGTGATATGTTCTCATTATTTGAAAAGCAATTCTGTGCTGATATTTCTAGCTTATTTAATGTTCTGGCAAATATTCCAAAAAAAGTTAGTTTACCAATAATTTGACAACTAAATGAAGGCTTTTTAGTTTCTCTTAATAACTACTCTTACCTGGGTATTTTTAGGTCTGCTTAGCCTCTGGTGTTCATGTGTCATGCAAATGGGGTATGTGTGTTAAAAATTGGCTGTGATTATGCTTGTGTTATGCCTTGTGAGTTCCTCATAAAAGACATTATTCTCATGCTTTACTCTGATTAATGGTGCTATTAAATGGAATGTTGTATGTTTTCCATGAGGAGGAGTCTTGCCTATAAAATCTAAAGTTTTTTTCTCTTATTTTTAACTCAAAGAGTGAAAACAGTTTTTCTTCCCTGTTTTAAAGATGGGAGTTACTGTATTCATCATTATTTTTAAAGCAAATGTGATGCTCCAGTGATGTTGCTCCTGTCTCCAGAGTTAATCAGCGCAGGTTTTAAAAGTTGCTTTTGGCAACTTCTTGAGTTTAGATAGCAAAGGTAAACTACTGAAAAAGAAGTGTTTTGTTTTGATAACTTTATAGCATCTCAATTTTAATTTTCTTGATAACACTGATGAATAATGGATTGGAACATAATTTAGTGACATCAGAGAGCTGTTCCCTGCTGAGACTTGTCTTACTACTTTGTCTGGCTAGCATTCTTTAGTAGCAATATTCCTGTATATCTTCATTTTACTTGGTCATTATTTCATTTTGTACTTTTCTTATTTGTTACTAGATAAATAACCCAAGCCAGTTTTGAATATCATGATCAGAATTTATTGCAAGTAGTTAATAAAAAGTTTGCAACAGTTGCACAAGAGTTTCATTTGGTTTTAGTGCTGTCCGAAGAGCTGTAACATAACACGGTTATAGCGTAACATTTTTTTAAACTGTGAGGTTTTGAAGATTAAACTGTGGGGGAGGAATCCACTTGATAATAGGCAATAATCACTAAAGCAGAAATGGGAAATGTGTGCAGGACAAAAGTGTTGTTTTTTAGATATTCTAGCTCTTGGCGTCCTATGCCTAATGAATGAGACAAGTATGCCTCCTTGGTTCTTTCACAATTTCCAAGCAAGAAGTATTGGTAGTTTAGGCAAGTGGAATTGTAAGTTGAAGTCCTAAACCCTTTTGTTTAATAATAAGATATTTAATAATGCATTGTCAATGCTTACTATTCTCTTCTTGGTGTTTTAATTTAGACTTCTAGCGTTTATAGATGGAAAACTTACATAAAGGGGAAAATTCCCTTAATGATATTTTTTTTCCGGATATCTTATTCTTAGGTGCAGTTTTCTTGGCTGTTTTTCGCAGGCGCTATCCCTGTATTTGTTTCATTCTTTATTGCAACTCTCTTGTGCCATTATAATAATTGGGATCCTGTGATGGTAGGAATCAGAAGAATTTTTGTCTTTATATGCAGAAAACATCGAATTCAGAGGTAAGCTTAGTTTCCATATAGATTTTTAAAAAGGTTTGCTAAATAAAATGAGAATCATCTCATACTCCCTTAACTTTCAGACATTTTGTGAGAAATTATTCAGAGAAAAATAATTTTGCTCAAATCTTTTTAGTCATTAGATAGTTTCTTCATTGCTACTTCTTAGGAAAGAATGCTTTGATGGGTAAAACCAAAGTGCTCACTGTTTTTATATAATGAATTTAATGTAGAAAACTTACTGGTTAGAGCATAATTCATAAGAGAATATGTTAACATTGCCTCAGATTTTCTTTTTAAAATTTCTTTTTAAGAAAGAATGAAGCTGGCCATAGAGCCACACACTGGTAATACCAATACTCTGGGAGGCCCTGTTTTCATTAAAGGAAGAACTGAGGATGTAGCTCAATGCAAAGGCTCTGGGTTCAATTGCCAGTACTGCAAAAGTAAAGAGAGAATACTTTTTACATGTTATACAAAAACAACACGAGATAAATTGTTGGGGAATCCTGTGCTTTTGCTTCCATGACGGATTTAAATCCTGACTTTCCGGCTTGAATCAGTATAATAATCACTTTGGAGATTCCCTTTCAACTCTCAGTTAAACTTTCTCTTTTCTTCTTTTTGTTTTTTTTTCTTCTTTCAGAGCTTCAGAAGACAGTGAACAGTGTGAGAGTCTCATTCCTATGCATGGTGTTTCTCAGGAGGATGGAGCTACTTAGCTGCTGTTGTCTGTAATTCAGGTTTGTATGTGAGCTGGCGTGAGTGTTGAATGAAAGTTCTTATTCTGATAATGTTTAAAAAGAAATTTTCATAATTAGATATCTGAGAGGCAGTACAGCCTAAAGGCAGTATACTCTCTGGAGTCAAAGTGCCTGTGGTTTTTTTTTTTTTTCTTTTCTTTCTTTTTTATTTTAAAGACAATAGAACAAAACAAAACAAAACAGAACAAAACAAAGCAAAAGAAAACAGAATAGAGTCAAACATAATATAGCATTTCAGAACAGAACACTGCAACCTATACCGGTTTTCAAAACATAACAGCAGAAGATTAACAATGGTTACCCTAGTGTCTCTTGCTTTCTTCAAAATGGTTGTGCATACATTTACAGACAATAAACTCAAACAAAACAAAGTAATATAAAACCAGATAAAACAAAAGAGCATTACAGGCCTTCAAGTCAGACAACAAGAAACTAGCAATGGCTACCGTAGTGTCCCATTTTTCAAAAGAGCTGCTCCTATCTTCTTGCTGATTGCCTTCAAATAGTAGGAAAGGGACTTAAACCAATAAAATCAAAGAATAAAAGCACCATTGGATTTCAGAACCATTTCTCCATATTTATCAGGAATTTTGTATCTTATTGAGTCAGTTTCGTACACTAGGGAGACAATGTGGTGTTTACACATGTGTGTTTGGTTTATTTCACTTATGAGTATGGTCTCAAGTCACATCCATTTACCTATAAAAGCCTCAATGTGATCATTTTTTATAGCTGAATAGTACTCCATTGTATAAAAGTACCACATCTTCTTTATCCATTCCTCAATTGATGGGCATTTGGGTTGTTTCCAAG
>RJWT010015687.1:0-20284 GCA_004365215.1 Cuniculus paca | reverse complement strand
AAATCTGCAGAATCATACTGTAAAGTCACCTACTCTTATGTGTAGAAGCTATTGCTAAAATTATTCAATCTGTGGTCTTCTTTATGCTTTGTAAACAGTTGCTTCTTATATTCCTTAGAGGTTGAAATATAAAGTTACCAGCAAGAACAATTCATGTATAAGCAATAATTTTAGTGACTCCAACCTACAGAAATATCCATTCAGATATAAGACAATTTTATATTTATGACATAAAGTTCGCTTTAAATGAATGATGATGTATACGAAAATGTCTGCAGTCTTAATATGATATTTTGTAGATATGGTGATGAAATGCCTATAAACCAGTGTTCCCCACAAAGAAGAATAAATTTGCTTCTTCAATATTCTGAACAACATTTGGGAGGGGCAACACTTTTGACAAAATAAGTATGTACCACAAAACCAGTGTAGCATCTACTACATCAGCATCTGGACCAGACAAGATGGATGGGGGTCACACTGCATTAACAGACAACTGCAACTCTCTGGCTACAGGTCTATCTCAACTCTTTTGAAGCCTCTATTTAACTTGTCCTCACTACAGAGTACAGGCTGAGGGAACAGCCACTACCAAGTGCATTGCCACTCATGGCAAATGGAAAGACAAAGGTGAAATCTCTCTAAACACATATAACTGTTAAGACTTCCATTCATATTTCAAGGGCCAAAGTAAATTCCACAGCCACATGTAATCTGAAAGAGGCAAAGAAGAGATATTATACTGTCTTTCAAAATACGGAGAGCTGGAAACTATTGAAGCACAACATCATGACAGCAACGATAATTGACCTCTTCTGTTTTCAGACCTTGAACTCTGTGAGACCATTTTCTCTGATAGGATGAGAAGGTGCATAATACTTCCAAGATCTTTGTTATGAAAGAAGCAAAGGACACCATATGGAATGATTTTAGAAAATTAAGCAACATGCCCCAATCACCACTGAGAGCTTCCAAATCATAGCAATAACAAAAGCAGATGGTATGCTTGCCTGTCTTTTCTCTATACACTTTGCTCAGTCCTCTATTGCTGCATAATGAACTACCTTAAAACTTAGTTATTAAAGCAAGCACCATTGATTAGCTCATGATTCTGCACTTTGCAGTGAACTTAGCTGGTCATTCTTTTCTGGGTCTCAGTTCAGCTCACTTAAGTGGCCACAGGCATAGTTGGGAGGTTTAAGAGGGCCACATTCACTTTTCTAGGGGTTGATAGTGGCAGGGCTTCTGTTGATAGCTCTTTTTTTCCTCAAGGTGTCTAAGATGCCCAGGGCATTTTATACAGTAATCTCAGGAAATTAAGAGGGAAAGAGTAGAAGCCAAAGTCCTCTTGAGGGGAGACTAAGAAGCCACACAGTAACAGCAAAGTATGCACAAGGCCAGCCTTATTCAAAGAAAGGGAAACATGACTTTTAATGAGAAGAGCAGGTGCGTCACATGCAAAGGAATGGGAGGAACTGTCAGTTCATCTGTGCAAACTGCCTACCACCCTGCGGAGGATGACCACCATCGATGACTTTATGGACTGCCCAAAGAAAGTCCTCGCAACCCGGAAAATACCACCATTTTCCAGACATTTCTCAACTGGTTCATTTCTCTTATAAGTGAACTACAGCCTAGAAAATAACTGAAAAGTGTAGTTTCCATTTGTGAGAAGCAAGCAGCTTTTCCTTTGATTTTTTAATACATTCAGCCAGCCAGATCATAACTCCATCAGAATAACTCTCTCTGGCTGCTCAGGTAGTATATGAATGACCAACTGTTTGCAGTTCCTGATACTGTTTTCCTTTTGCAATAATATTGTATTTATTTCCCATGGTAAAATTGCCTCAAAATTTTTTTTAAAAGTAGAGAAGAAAATTCTCTATACTAGTACAGTGCTCACGATCACCTATTTCAAGGAGTTACACTCTAGACAGCTCTTTTTTAAGAACTACATAAGCAGTAGAGATTTGAATAACCAAGCTCATCAACCTTTCTATGACCTCATGTGACAGAGAAACAGGAAGGCAAAGCCATCTCTGCAAATCTTTCCCAACTGAGCTCATTCAGTCTAGTTTTGCCACAGCCGGGTATTCTAAGGGTAAGGAGGGTGGAGTCAGGAAATGGTGGTGAGCAGAGTGCAGAGGGGCGGAGATCAAGACTGTAGGAAGCAGCTCAATGTGACCAGTGTGGCTGGAGAGCACAGGCCCAGCTAGAAGTAATAGGAGCTATGAAGAAGAATAGGAATAGGAACAATTCAAACAGGTTTTAAATTTTACCATGTGAGTTTCCCCTTTAACGACATGAACTACAAGGTCACAGTATCAAGTACGCATTCAAAGATTCCTGAATGATATTAGGTTAGAACAAGTCAAGATGGAAGCAGAGCAAATGTATCATCTGGAATCCAAAGGAGGATTAGTGCCTGGCACTAAACAGGAGATAGAATCAATAGGAGTTCATGATAAAAGAAGTTTGAGGTGAGAAACAAAGGTGTCAGTGATGACTCCCTACAGAAAGAACATAAAGATGAGATCTGACTCTGTTGGATAATTAAGATGGATCACATATGAGGAATTTTCTTAGGAGAGTTCACATTCCTCATCTAAGGCAGTGAGAATTTTACAAATTGGATGTCTTCCCTCCTGAGTTACCTCATACATTGGGTTGCAGAAAGAAATTAAGAGAATTACTCCACATAACATTTTACTACAATATAAGGGGAAAAGATCTTTTAAAATTTAATACTGAGATGGACACTTACATGCTTTAAATAGTCATATACAAAAGTGTGCATGCACAGCTTTTTACCTGAAAGAAGTGCTGCATTAGTTTTCTACTATTGCATGACAGTCTACCAGAAATATAACAGTTTAAAAACACACCCATTTGTTAGTTTATAGTTTTAATGGTCAAAAATCTGGGCATAGGTTATTCTTTCTAGTCAAGGTCTCACTAGTGTGAAATCAACAAATTAGCCCATGTCCTCATGCAGAGGTTTAAGTAAGGAAAGATCCACTTCCAGGCTCTCTCATATTGTTGGCAGAATCCACACCCTTGGGTCTAAAGACCTGCATTTGAAATCCCTTGTGTTTGTCATCCACAGTCCATGTCCTTTTGGATTAGCCAAGGACCACCTTTAACTTCTAGAAGCCAAACCCAGCTCCTTGCTGGGTTCCTTCATAGACTTTCTCATTGTTGCAGTATTTTCCTTCAGAAAGAGCCCAATTCCTTGCAAAGGCTCACCTTATTAAGTCAGGCCCACCAAGTTAGATTTCCTTTTGATAAATTGGTAGTCAACTAATCAGTAACCCTGAGGACACCAGAAAAATGTCCTTACTTTTGCTGTATAATATAGTCGAATCATCATATTCTCAGTCCCACCAAGTCCAGGGCATGGAATTACAGTCATATACACTACACCAGGAACAAGAATGGGCACCATTTCATAGTCTTTTTGACCATAGGTATTTTATCGCAAAAGTAGGGTATTCATTGTTCTAATGTATTAAATTTGTAGCATTTTTAAAGAGTATATAATTTAAATGATATGGCTATATAGAAGTTGAGAAAAGCAATCTATGAAATAATTACAGCACAAAATCAAAATGTTTTAGAGTGAGTGAAACCTATTATACAAATCTGGGCTGCTGCTACTTGCTAAACATGATATCTAATATACTTTATATCATAAAAATAGACTGGTGCATTCTACTCCAACTGCCTGAAGCTTTCAAAAAAGCTTTGAAGATATTAAGTAAACTATACTTCAATATTCCAGTTCAGGTGTACAGAAATGAGTCAGTGAGATGAGATGTATATCATAATGGAAAATCTTTTTTAAAAATTGTACATGATTTTTAACTTGGTCTTCTTCATGGAATATAGGTTGTGACTCCGTATGAAGCACTCATGATCTTTACTTTAATAGATATTTGTGTAAGTATTCCATCTTTACTTTATCTCCACTTGGGCTTTACCTCCCTGGTTGCCTGAATATTAGTCTATAAGGACTTCTCTGAAAGGATCCAGTTCAAAATTGGACCTCAGTGTACTACACTGGACACTCTCTGGGGTTTGAAATCTTACATCAGACCAAACATATTCAGTAAAATAAATCATCAACAATAGTCCATAGCTGCTTAAAATGAGTGTGATCTTGGATTTGCTGTGCTTCCCTCATCAACGGTATAAACAGAGTGCTAAATAACAATTGAACTGAAAGTTCTCACAGTCACAAAATACACCTTCCAATTCTTGTGTAAAATTTAGGTAGCTTTCAAGAAGTGGCCAGTTCCTCTTCCCTGGGGAGAACTTCGAGTTGAGACTACTCAATTCAAACCATATGGCTATTAATTTCCTGCGGTCATTGAGGATAAAATTGTGCAGTTAACACTCTGGGCAGGTTTCACCCATCGGCTGCAGACTTGTCATAGTAGGCTCATAGCAAAAATTTTGATGTATTATTCAATATTTAAAAATTTAGGGGCAAATTATCCAAGGAAAATCACCAAAGACAGAAAGCTTAGGTAGGCTATGTTGGAACAGGTAAATCATCTCTATTTTGGCAGCTGTTTTAGATCCTCAGGTACAAATGAGTTATGGTGCACTTGAGACCTTGCATATTTGGTAATAGTGCAGTTAACTTGGAAATTTTTCTTGTTTTGTAGTCAGATACAAACAGGACCCTAGAGGAGTTACTCTTGCAAAAGTGGAAGATGCTTCTAGAAATATTGTGATTTTTAGTGCTTTACCATGGAAAATCTGAATGAGCCTGAGTTCTAAATAAGAATTATGATGTTACCATAGTCCAGAGCTAATTCAAAAGATGTCACTGCATCTGATTTGATCTGGGGCCTAAGGGATATGATTATTTGGATGTACTGTATGTGGAGATAAAAGAATTCTATGGACTCAGAACAATGTCTTAATGCACTACTAATATGTTCACTTTCTCAAGAGACTCCAAAGATATTCTGGAATGGGTTTGGGGAATTTATGTTGTGAGTGCTTCAATACATGGCACATAAATTGAGTTCAAGAACTTTTGTTTAAGCCCACAGCCAGGTTTAGCAAACCATGCTGTTGTCTACTTTGGGATACTAAATGGGTTCATGTCGACCTCTGCAGGGCACAAAACTAATGATCTTCATCAATTCCTTTATGCAATGTGCTAATTTATATTTAAGGTTATGCTGACATTTTATCCACGGAAAGTAAAGAATATCTTCTTCTTTTCCTTTTTTTTTTTCTTTCTTCTATTTATAGTTTGTCATTCAGGGAAAAATGTGACTTCTGTCTTCGGTTCAGCCACTTTGATAGTTGCTATCTAACACATTGGTGGTAGGTAGCATTTGGTAACGATCGCATTCCGTTAATAGATATTCTGTCTTGTCACCATTTAGAATTCCTGATGTTTGGAAGAGCTATAAACCTTATTTACATATTTGCCTTTGCCAACTGTAAATTTCCCTTTTATCGTTGTTGGCCTGATGGGGCTGTAAACATTTCATTTGATCTTGTAAGTTCACTCTGGACAAGAAATATTGAAGTAACAGATGCAGCCTTGTTTCTTTAATCCTTTGAAAGAAATTCTGTTTCTCCAAAGGATCCATTTTCACTGTACAGGTCTGATTCTTTTCTTTTTAATTCAGTTTTTTTTTTTTGCAAGAGTTTTCTTTTATAACCATTTATAATTGAAGGGAAAGGTGTGAAATACTTTCTTTCACACAGCATACCTTGCAAAGGCAAACCATATGTTATCTGTTTTCCTATGTATTTTGTATTGCAAGTACCATATGCCTCAAATGATTGATCTTACCGTTATGAGGAAGCTAAGCATACATATATTTTAAGTTTCTCTGGTAAGAAATAAGATATCACTCTATTGCTCTTTCAGATTAATGTGCTAAAAGCCTTTGCTCATCTCTAATGGGTGATCCATAATTTACATCAAAAGTTCAATCACTTTAAATTAATATAGCCATTTCCTTAATGAATCTTGTTGTTAGGATCTGCTCTGATTTTCACCAAATGAACCAGTCTTAGCTGTTTACATTTTTTTGTTTTAGTTTATAATGAGCATTCACAGTGTGTTTCATTTTAATTTTTGAAATTAACTAATATGTTGCTTGCATTATTTTAAAATAAATATCCTCCATATATCCCTTTAAGGCAAATATGTTCTATATTCATCATCACCTTTTTTTAATTATCTATTGAAGCTTTTCAGAATAAGGAATAATGAAAAATATATATATCGTACTAACAAACTTATACAAATATTGTGAGAGTTGTGTCTGAAAATAAGATTCTTTATTTCTTGTTTGTATCCATGGGATTTACAGCAGTGAGCCACATTAATTCTGATGGGATTTAGCAGTTGAAATTTTCACTTTATCAGCAAAAGGGATGTTTGTGGGCATAGCAAATAAGAAAGTTGAAAGATGAATTTCTGTGACCTAAAATTTCTATTGTAGTTGTTGCATAATTAATATCACACCTTAACATTTGCTCAGCTAATTATAGATATAAATATCAGGTATCTGTTCATTCTGTAATGGAAATAATCACTGAGGTACTAAGCATAGTTAAAAACGGATTGAAAATGATTCTATCTTCATGAGGGACAAGAGGACTCAGTTTATATCCAGTGATCAAACTGAATGGAAAGATATGTCCCAGTAGATGCTGACAATAATGTGGGAATAAAGGCATACCTTGTTGACAGCTGAGATTGTTTTAGGTGATCACGAGTCTCATTCAAATGAGAGGGGTGGGCTTTGTGGTGCTCAGTCCCCAGGAGGCCTGGTAGAGGAATTTCTTTCAAATCACTAGAGTTTCAAACTGGGCTCAGGAACCA
Source organism: Cuniculus paca (assembly GCA_004365215.1). NCBI lineage: Eukaryota > Metazoa > Chordata > Mammalia > Rodentia > Cuniculidae > Cuniculus > Cuniculus paca. The sequence goes on along the minus strand of RJWT010015687.1, from coordinate 13,422 downwards.
CTGAACCACCTTGGAAATATCTGCAGGCTAAGTGGGCAGACATCTAAGGTCTCCCATCTCCACTTGCAAGCTGGGACAGCTTCCTACTTTTACCTAGTTTACATATTAGATTCTGTTCCTCGGAAGAAAAAAATGTAGAACTTTAATTTAAAAAATTATTGAAAGTTACTATAATAATGTAGGCTTCTAGGTGGTGTCAAGACATCCTCAGATAAAATTATAAAAGAAGGGCTGCAATTCAAGGCTGCAATAGATGGTCATTCTTGTGGGAACTGAAATTAAACCATGAAATATGGTCTCTCATGTATGTTGTATATATGTTGGTACCAAGCAACATATATACACACACACAAACATACATGTGTATTACCACATGAACACATATGTATGTATATGTATATATATATGTAAATGTATGCATATGTGTATATGTATGATGAGAGAGAGCAAGTAATACATTGTTGAACACATATTATATTCCAGGGGTTGTGCTGAATATTAGTCCTAGATAAGACAAGTAGATATGGTCCTACCAGCATAGGGTGGCAACAATAAGCAAGTAAGCAATAAAAAGTTAATTGAAAATAGATTTCAAATGTTGATATCTACTAAAGAAGCAAAGAGACATAGTAGAGAATGGCCTAGATAGAGGGACTAGTGAGATATTAAAATCTGTACGAGAGCCCATCCATTGTAGAACCAGCAAAAACTGCAGATACGAGACTGCAGAATTCCTGCTCTAATTCTGCCATTAATAATTTTGTGTGGCCTGGGAAATAGAAGTATTTTGAGTGAGATTTATACTCTACATGTAACAGGGACATTCCTTGGTGTGGTCCATACTGTTGCTTTGTTTGTTTGTTCTGTTTTGTTTTGTTTGCTATTGAGAATCAAACTTATGACCTTGCACTTGCCAGGCAGGGACTGTACCACTGAGCTATATCCCCAGTCTGGCCTATACTGGTTTAAACTTGGTCTAGCAAATCCTTACGAGTTACAGGCGTAAAAGTCTTTCTTTAAATAAATGGGAAGAAACTAACGAAAACACTTTCTGAAAGACTGAGATATGGCCTTCAAAAACCTACAGATGTTGATAACCCATTTTTAGTTCTGGAGAAATTAGGGTTAAATCAATTGTTCTGATTTCAATCTGGAAAACTATCTTGGAAATTATTTGGGCAGGCAAACTAAATGGTAAAATATGAGGAATCTAGCCCAGCAGGTAAAACTGAGTTACCCAGACAGGACTCATTCCTTCTAAGGATGACCTGATTCTGGCCGTGTGAGTGTGCATCCAGATGTTATGATTCCAAAGGAGTTAGACACTCACATGTTCCTGAAAAAGTTTCTCACTTTTAAAAGTGAGACTAACAGGCTGGGAATTTAGCTCAGTGGTGTAAGCGCCTGCCTGGCAAGCACGAGGTCGCAAGTTCAATCCCCGGTGCCACAAAAAAAAAAAAAAAAAAAAAAAAAGGTGGGACTAACTAAAAGATTCACACTGTAGGAAATATCTCTGGACTACATTCAGATTATGAAATTCAAATTCATAAATACCATCTAATATTCTCAGCAACCCTTTTCCTATAGTAGAGACTGTTTTCCTTAGATGCAGATGAAGAGCCAATGGCAGAGTTAAATGTTGAAACTTCATCTCCTCATTCCATCTAGGATTTGGTCGCACATTTTCACTATTCCTATGAAGAAGTCTGTGGCTCACATTCAGGAAATAAGTACTATATGCTCAATAATCATTTTTGAGAACAAACAAAACAGCTAAAATAACCCCAGCCAAGGGGCTCTGAAGACCTGAACTGCACAGACAGAGAGACGTAGAGAGAACAAAACAAAACAATTGTGACAGAGGGATTTACCTGCTCCAGAATCTCATTGTTTATTGGGACAAATATTAGAAGGAACAAAAATAGTTCTGAGTCTGTTTTATCTTCAGTATGGAAAATTTCAAACACCTGTATAAGTGAAGACAATGGTATGATGAATTTATACATATACCTCATCACTTTAACAATTATCTTACCAAGTTTTGTTACTGCTTTTCCCCCCACTTTTAAGGGAAGTTTCACCCATAAGTATTGGTCCTGAGGCTCTGAGGTTATTGAGCTCAGTTTTAAAACAAGAAAGTGTGAGAGATTGCATTCCATAGGATGGTGGGTGGAGAAATGGAGACAGGAAAGAACTGAAGGAAAAAATATTGTTACACTAATTTCTTAATCAAGTTGTGCAGGGGCTCACCTCTATGCATATATCAGTGCCAAAGAGTTTTGGGTGTTCCTCACTAGGCATGAGGGATGCTGAAAAATGAGCTTCCTAGCAAGTATTTCTTAGTAAAATTTTTGCATTGTGAAAGAAAGACCTTTAAAATCCTTGATGGAATAGATTTTTTTGGTGAACTCGCCCATAATTGCACATTTCCTCCAGTAATACTACCTTAGTCTAATTAAGGGGGTGATGGACTGAGTGCTTATAAACAACAGAAATTTATTTCCTCCAAGTTTTGGAGGCCAGAAAGTCCAGGATCAATATACCAGCAAATTTAGAGTCAAGGAGGGTCAGTTTCCTTGTCCATGACGAATGCCTTTTAGCTGTGTCCTCAGCTAAAAGGTGCAAAGGGCTAGGGAGCACTTTAGAGTTTCTTTTAATCGGGCTCTAATTCCATTGTTGAAAATTCTGTCCTAATAATCTAATCATCTATCAAAATTTCCACCTCCTAATGCCATTACATTGGAGAATTTCAATATATGAAGTTTATAGAGACACAAACATTCTGTCCAAAGCTAGCACCCACTAACTTGTACTGTATTACAGCTTTCCTTTCCAGTATTTGTCATTCCTGCTAAAATGTATCACCCATGAGACATAAATTTGCTGTAGCTATTGGTACATGTATAGAATTTAGAACAGAGTTAAATAACTTCTGAATACAAAAAAGATAAATTGTTAGCTGGATGGAGGAATTGGAGTAACATGGTTCATGATTCATGCAACCCAATGGTAGTTGATATTATGAGAGGTTTGTACCATTTCTTAGTTCCTTTCTTTGTTGTTGAGATGCAGTACCCAACACCTACAAGCTAAAGGAGGAGATGTTTATTTTGGCTCACAATTTATAAAGGTTACAGTTTGGGTCACTTGTCACCCAGTGACAGCATGGCAGAAGATCATGGCACAGGAGAAACAGTTCATGGCATGGCAGCAGAAAGCAGAGAGAGATCAAGGGAGGAGGAGGGAGATGGACCCTTTCAGCTGATGCCCAGTGTGACCTGTTTCCTCCAACCAGGCTTCACCTCCCAACATCGCATTTCACTGTAAATTCATTAATAGATTAATCCAGTGATGAGTATCACACATCCATGATCAAATCACCATGCTGAAGCCCAACCTATGAGTGAATGCATGAGATTTTAGCAGGACATCTAGATGTAAGCCATAATTGACCACAAGTACAGTAGTACCTTGGTTTAGGAATTTAATTTGTTTTAATATTTGAGAGAAAATGGCTGCATTTGTGTGTGTGATGGGGGAGGAAATGGACATGGTTGTGTTTGTCATCTGATGTGGAGTTTACAAACAGAAGCAGAATTTTGTCAATGGCTTGTATTTGTGAACTGAAGCTTTCATGAACCAAGTTACTGTTTTACTCATTTTGGTAGCAAAAATGAAAGGAGAAGAAAGATAGGAAGCAGTCTAAGAGACAGACTTAGAGACTTTATCCTATTTTCTTTGTCTAGTAATTAAGTGTTACTGTGCAACTTTTAAAAATTGGTTTACTTAAAATTGGAACATGGTTACTATTCCAGTTCAGCTATTTGCTGGTAATAGAAGTTGGTACCCCACACAGTCGGTCTCACGTGGTGCCTAGATTGAGAGAAACACAATAGATACTGCCTGGATAAGAAACCGAATCGTGAATAAATGGGCATTGAATTAGGTTTCCTCCAGCACAAGCACTGAGACTCATTAATTGTTCAGCAATTACATACAAACAAGCTAAATCTTGATTTGTTGGGTTTTATAGGACATTGCCTTTGTTTTCTGCTGCTTTATCAGAATACCAAAGACTGGATGATCTATAAATAGTAGAAAGTTATTTAGCTCACGATTCTGGAGGCTAGGATGTGCGCGAGTTCACCAACACTGGCAAGGGCATTTGTGCTACATCATAACATGGGCTAGTCAAGACACGTGAGATGGAGGCCAAACTCATCCTTTTTGTACTTTGCCCACTTTCACAGAAATTAATCCACTGTTGCAATAAAGGCAATAATTCATTCATGAGTGCAGAATCCTTATGGTCTAATCAACTCTTAATGCTCCCAACACTTAACATAGCACTGGGGTAATTGCATTTCGACATGAATTTTGGAGGGAGCATTAAACCCACACCAAACAGTTAATGTTCCCTAGTGTGTCGGGATCACCCAGTATTTAATGATAAAGCCATCAATGTTACATTTTGCAAGCCCCTGCTTTTACCATTATAGAATGTTCCATTTGTGGAACAAACCCAAGTTGAAGGTTGAAATCCTACAGTTGAAAGATTGTTCTTCTGTATGAATCCTTCACTGTTTTAGGGCCTTCAAATTCATCATCAGAACAGTAGATTTGCTCTTTTATTGTTATGTACTCAATTTTGTCTTTAGTAAAAATGAAAACTTTCTATGAAAATATATCAATTGTAATATCACTACAGTTTGAGATTACACAATTATTATGGTACAATTTATTAATATTGTTTGACTGAAATCACCACGTATAAAAAATGCAAAGATGTATCTTCCAGATGTATCTTCTTGAAATCAAGAGTTGCACCTGTACATTTTGGTCTCCTGTACAATAAAAATGGAATTAATTTATCTGAATAAACACATCCATATAATAGTAGCTGACATTTTGTAGTAGCCCAGAGTCATGCTAAAAGATTCTCTTCATGCCTGAAGCTACTGAACTTACCCTATTCATACCAAACCTAATAGATGCACAGATGATATAACTGTCCAAATTGGTCACATGAAAAGTAGTTTGAAGTCTATTTTGGTTTGTATTTTTCTGCTTGTCTGAAAATCCTTCAAGTGTACTGCCATTGGCATTCGGCCTGCTAAGTAGTCCATGAATCTTATACAGTAGAAAGCTCTTTGGGAATCTTCTTAGAGAAAATAACAAGCAGTGGAAAAACCAGGTACTATAAAATAAAATAGGCATATCAAAATGAAATGATAAACAAAGCATGGCATATTGAATTTAGAGGTATTTTATTTATTCATTAAAAATTCATTTTATAGCTGGGTATGGTGGCACATGCCTGTTTTCCCAGCACTTAGGAGGCTGAGGCAGGAGAATCATTGCAAGTTCAAGACCAACCTGGGCTGCAAAGTGAACCCCAACGCCAGCCTAAACTACATAGCAAGACCCTTTCTCAAAAAGACCAAAAAAAATTTCTTTTATAAAGATAAATCAAGCCCATTCAACCTATTAATTATACAAATAGCCTGATGGTGACCATCTAAGTGCAACCAAATTTAAGTCCACCCCTACCAAGTGTGATGTCACTGTCATCCCAGGACAACATCCTATTAATGTATTCTCCCATGTGTTGAGCGGTACCCTTCCCTTAACGACTGTGACGCCGTACACTCCTGATTTTCATGCTAAGTATCAACCAATGAGAGTGAGTATGGGAGACAGAATGAGCCTCGGGGTTTTATATCCACCACATCTGTCCTCATGGATTGGGCGAATGCCAAGGCATGTGTAGTTTATAATGCTGTGTGTCTTTGCCATTTATTTTTTGTTACAGTAGACACACTTATGTCCACAGTAACTGGAAAAAGGCATTCAAGTGAGTTAGTCACTTCCTGGTAGGACACAGAACACATTAAAGAGAACAGCTAAAGAATTGATTCAAGAGTGGCAGGGCAAAGAGAAACCAGTAAGGAGATGATGTTTACAGTGAGGTGTCTGCATCAACATCAGTGTCACCTCAAAGCATGTTAGAAATAAAAATTCTCAGACCCTACCCTAGACCTACTGATTTTGAAACTCTGGAGGAAAACTCTGAAATCTCTGTGTTAGTAAGTGCCCCAGATTGAGCCTGCTGCATGCTTAAATTGAACAATCACTGTGATAAAAGATAATGTCACATGCCAGAGATTGAAGCAACTGGAAAGTGCAGGGGGGAAATGAGCAAAATAATCCCACTTGAAATAGAATTGCAAGAAAAGATTTCCAAGCCAAAGCTATGATTTTGGTAGCTACAATGAAGGATTTGCTTAAAATCAAAGATTCATGGGTCATTAAGTTTTTTTAGAGTGAAAATTAAAGAATATTTCCTTGAATCAAGAATCTCTATTAGGAAAAGAAATTTAGAAGCTATCAGAAACCTCTTTACAAAATTTTAACTTTAGGTCTGATTTTTCCACCCTTGGCCTATAGCTCCATATGGCCAGCTTTCCTAGGATTAACAGGTCTCCTAGGATTCTAGTCACTGAAGAAGCGAGCAGTAGCCTAGAGCTTCTAGTGCTTTACTGTAGCCACACCTAAGGGCCCTGGAGAAGGGAGCTTATGGGCTCAGGGGGAGTTGTCTGTGGACAGAGGTCTCCACCAGGGCTCCACTTGACAGCACCTTTGGCATTTAATATGAGAAGACATCTTGAGTCACACTACCATTTTAGGAGGACAATAGTCAAATTTCTCATTTATTCTTAAAATTATTGCAGAACTTGGATTACCCTTTGCTAGTGTTGAAGGTGAAATGTTTAAAAATACTAGAGGGGGTAAGTGATGGAACAACTAGAAGAAATTACATTGTAATAAATCATTAGCTAGGTGGAACTCATCCAAGTGATATGAAGGAACTGTAGAATGAAGTAGCTGTGCTACTAACAAAAATACGCAATTTATCATTTAAAACAGCCACTGAACTGGAAGACTGGAAGGCTGCCAAGGTGATACCCATCTTTTTAATAGGACCAAAGGTGATCTCAGAAATTATACAATTGTGAGTTTCATATTGACACTAAGAAAAATGTCTTTACAATTGAAATCTCCCATAAAGTCTTACAGATAGCTTAAAAAATTACCCAGGGTTCAAAATTGTCATTAGGCCTAGAAAATTTGCCTGTGTGCCAACCACATTATCTTTCACTGGCTACTTCCACACACATGCTCAGCGAGTTCTAGATCTCCACACAAGGAAGCAAATCATGGACACACATTTGTATATTAAATGCACATGCAGAGTCCTAAGCACAGTGTGGCTTAGAATGCACAAAGATAACATGTAAAGATGTTAAATGTTGCTGTTTGGATGTTGTTATGAATCACATCCACAAACAGCAAAAGACATGTGAACAGTTTTGTGAGCATGCCCATTCTTAATGCTCCCTGACCTATTCTATTTATGTCATTATGCCTCTTCCTTTTTTCATACTGTATGGAGGAAAAGAAACTTTACCTGAGGATTGAACAATGGCATTTTTTAGGTCACATGTTATAGGAATCTAGACTAAATCATGGCCTCCTAGATTGTGGTGATATGAAGAGGGAGAAGGTGAATAGATAGATATTCGTTAGGCAGTGTTACGGAAAAAGAGGGAAATGGAAGGTACCAAAATAATTCCAGAATCGGGGGCAAGAAGTTCTTTGGCAGCTCATTGTCATTCATTTTACACAACCACAAATCTAAACATACAAGGAGGAAAGGCATTATTCATATGTTAAAAATGTTATTTAAACTGAGGTCCCAAACAAAGTGGCTGGTCCAAGATCACAATAGACAGTAACTGGGATTCATATCAGGCATCTCCAACTCGAGGACCCATGCTCTTTTATCATATCGCCCAACTCCCCTAAGTCCAATGTGAGCAGAACAGCAGTTTTTATAACACTTTTTGGATTTTCTGAGAGCTATAGGAAGTCTAAAAAAAAAAGAATTTTCTGAAAATAATTTATTTAAATGTTGAAATCTTACGATACATTCTCTCAAGAGACTCTGCTAAGGTAATGGAGGGAAATTAGAAGTTCCAATGTAGATTAAATAGATGGGAAAAACTAATTGTTTTAAATAGCACATTTTCATCAAGAAAATCATGCATCAAGTGTCCTATGAATGTAGAGTAAGCATAGTGAACAAACAGCTTATACTGATGACTCAGAAGACATGTGGAATATTAAACATCAATATTCTCTGATAACATACTCTTAGGATAAGTTAGGGAAATATGATGAAAAATCTCTGAAAAACATGACATGACAGCCTAAAACCAAGCAACAATTTGAAAGATGAATTAGACACGTCATAGACAAATGCAAAGCAACATATACATTGCAGACATGTGTGTGCACATATGTATTTTGCTTGATGAAATACTTGGTAATCCTGCATCCATGATGAATTCCAAATTATCTAACAAACTCTTAAGGCAAAGACTGAAGCATTCATTCTTAGAATAGAGGGAAAAAAACACCATTTCACGTGGAGCAGCTGTAAGAGAAGAAAATATGTCTGTGCAATATGTAAATTACTATTAGGCCACATTAATTAAGAAGTGTAGCAAAATGGCGCAATATGCCTAATATTCTCGTGTACAGTTTGCAGAATCTGTTTCATGTTCACACTTTGATCCTATGTTTACTTTTGTCACTCCATTCACAAATGAAACAGCAACAGGAGGAAACTACAACAAAACAGTCCAGAAATGTGTCATGAAATTTGCAAGAGCCGTGAAGGGGGAATAGCTTCTCCAAGAAGAGAAATAGGAGGGATGAATATAGAAACGGGGGCAGGCAAAAGGACACGCCGTGGGATGTGCTGTGGGAAATAAGGAATGGTGTTAAGAAAACAAACTGAGACCCTTATTTTCTTTTCTCAGTAGCAAAGAAACAGGAAAGTGCTCAGGGAAACCAAATGGCAGTAAATCTAAAGGGAGACAGGGAAAGAGACTTGGAACACTGTCTGTAATTCCATTGAGGTTCTTGTTTGGTTTCGGCTTGAATCAAACATTTGGAGGTTTGTGAAAAGAATTCCACATTGCTATGAGTTTGGGCAGTTTATTGTCAAGAATAAAATTACAAGGACACTCCACTTTGATGCTTCAGGGCACACTCTGCTGATCACCAGCCGGGGACTCATAGAAATGTCCCCCTGTAGTCCTGCGTTGCACAATTAGCTATGTTATGGGGGGTTTTACATCTTCTGGAGCATGCAGCGTTGACCAGATTGGAGACAGGGTATCAGACGCCCTGCTTCACTGGTCTGTTCTGGGATGGTAACTATTATGTCCACACGCTGCTCTTTCAGGTTTTACAAGTTTTTAATTCACAGGGGTGCTGCTAAACACTAGAATGGAGATACAGCTCTAATCCCACAACTACTACAAAGTTCACACAAATTGTAAGGAAATGTCAAGTTTCCTAAAAAGGGTTTCTCCAGCTTTGGGGGAAAGATGCCTGCTCTGTTCTCTCCTAGTCCTTTGAGCCACGAAACTGATTCATGCCTAGCATAGGAGCTGTCCTCAGCTGCCATTTCCCTTAACAATGTCCTTTGAGTGACTGACTAAATACCAAACAGTCCTTTCTCTCCCCCTAAAAACTGATCAACATTCCGCTATTGGTTATCATACAATTTAAAGTTGCTTCTGAAACTCATAAAAGTTTTCTGATTGAGCTCCTTTGTTTTCATTTTGCATTTAGCAAGCTCTCTTTTCAATTCACTAAAGGAGTCTGATTTACCAGGGACTGAGGTGAAGAAACTCAGTGCTCTTTTCTGAGTTCCTTTTCTCTTTGCCTGATGAACACTGACCATGAAGGTAAATCCACACAAGCGAACTAATTCTAAACCTGTGTCTTTCTACCTGTTTGTTATGGGAGAATATGATGCCTACACCGAGAAATTGTTGACATTATTAGAAAAGGTGCCTGAGACAAAATCATCCACCAAATGGCATTCACACACTGGAATATTCTAAGCTTTACAGAAGTTCAGTGCATAAGCAGGTACAGGATGAAAGGCCAAAATCAAGAACAAAACAGTGATTATAAGCAACTAGGAAACTGTCCTGATATTCCTTAAAGCGACTCGTCATTCATCAACCTTTCTTCTATATCTGGTGCACTATAAAAATTATTCTCTATGTTTGGCTAAGGTTACTTTGGGCAATTTAAGGCTTTTCCTTTAAGTATCATTTTTACCTGCTCTTAATTCCAGTTATGAGAGAAGGAATTCTCCAATCTTTGAAAATACATCTGACTATCCAAATAAATGGTTAACTGCTGCTTGAAAACAGTTTTCATTGGCTCCCTATTGCCAGGGCTAAGCCTCTTTTCTGTCAATTATTGAGGCTGGTGATTACAGTGACTAATGTGAAGCCTACAGCCATTCTTCCCTACACATCCATCAATACCAGTATGAAGCATATAAATGGAACCAGGAGAGTAAAGGCAGTAAGTCATATTTGATGAAGTCCTCTCTCTCTGTCTCTCTGTCTCTGTCTCTCTCTCTCTCTTTCTGTTGTCTTCAAAATGGCTATTTTTGTGTTAGCCCAGACTTAAAATACTACATTCCATAAGGCTGTATGAGTTGACAAATTTGTATCAGTACATATATTTCTTGGTCTCTTGAGTAAAAAGTCAAAAGAAAAATATTTAGGGAACTGCTGAGCAAGAGTTCTGGACAATTAGGTACTATTTTGTGAGCTTAATGAAAGGGATAGATATATATTTATTTGCAAAGTAGGGAAAAATATCTAAGAGAAAGCAGTGGTTTGTTTTATATTAGCACAAGTTTAGCCTATCATGAAAAATGTATTTCAGTGCCACTTGGTAAAATTTCATTCATTTTTCCATCACCTGGGGATAAATAATGTTTGACAGTACAGGAGGTAGGTGATATTTTACAATAATATCATTGTCTATACTCCCTGTTAAGCAGAGCTGTTGTGGTGCAGAGATAATGTGTCATCTCAATCAGCTTGGATCAAGAGTGGGTTGTGGGTCCTTACAAAATTGTACCTAGGAGGAAATAGTACCTGAAATTGATGGAATTCTGGTAGGAGTGATTATCATTGGGTGAGGGATTTTGACAGCAGAGACAAACTTTGTTTCTGAGAAGTCACTCATTAGACAAGTCAGATAGACTTTTTCAGAGCATGTGGGTTTCTGATTATAAAAATCTGAGCAGATTTGATAGCAGGAAAGGAATACCTGTCACTCAAAGATTATTCATGATAGCCTCAAACTGACATATCACTCTGGCTGTTTTCTGATTTCTGGGAAACTGTATTTCCTAAAACACATATACTAAAAATTAAAATTGAAAACTACATTGAGTCAATAAAATTTCCTTTGTGAGTCCATCAATTAGAGTTTGGAATTCTGCTTTAGATGGGGTGTCAGAACTCAAATTAAAATAGCACTAAAAAGCATGTTAGAAACCAGTATACAAACAAAGATCATATACATTATTACTATACTTGTCTATTACACAGTGTTTGTTAAACCTTTAAAACATAGTTGGAAACTTCTACTTAGGAACACTGTCAACCTAATTTTGTGAAAAATGAGTATTCAACTTGTATTTTGCTTTCTTCCTATCTCAGTTGTGATGGATACCATCATTTTGTTTCCTTGACTCCTGTAATGTAGTTTGCCATTAGTAGTATTTGTAACAGATAATTCTGACTTAACATGTTTGAGAAAATATATTGTGACCCAGTAACATTTGTCTACCTTAGATGTCATCATACCATTAACTGAATAACAGAAATCTAGAAACTTCTACAAGAGTTACAGCAATAGAATGAGAGACAAGTGGAATGTGGGGGGGAGAGAAAGATAGCACATTGAATTGTTTTCAAGAGACAAATGTCAAATTACTATTTTTAAATTAAAACATTATATTGTATTTGACAAATGAAAGAATTGCTGTATTCTTTACTCAGATTCACACTTGAATTAAAATATATTTTCTAAGCAAACAAAAGTACAATTTACTGAGTCAAAAATAACTTCATGAATGTATAGCTCTTTGTTTCCATTTGTAGTTTCTGAACTGTTAGTAGGTTTCTCCTGGGTTTGAATGAGCATAATGTATGTCTTTCTGTCCATACTGACAAAGAGGTAACTAAAGCTTTAAGAATAAAAAGGATCAGAATTAAAGAAAATATTAGCCTATGGTCAATGAGTACAGCCTGAGTTTTATAACTTCTATTGGTGGTACTACTTTAAAGACTTAAAAAGGAACATTAGTATCAAAATTGAAATGGAAAATACTTTGAATTAAGCTTGCCTAAATAGGAACATCATTTTAATAATAGTCCAATCTAATAAAAAGCAGATGTGTATAATTACAAGTTTGTATCAATATTTTTGTACTTCATGCTCAGTAAGTAGATAAAAAAGTGACATTAAAGCTAACACCAGGGAACACTAAACTTGCAGAATTTTCAAAAAAAATGATGAAGTTGCATTGTGTTTAATGTGTCATTTGAGCTTAGTGTTTAATAGTATATTACAGAAGAATCCCAATAACCATTTCAAATAAAACATAGTTATATTAGTCTGATCTCTAACAAAAAGTGACTCTTGTACAAATTAATTCAGGTCATTTTGATTCAGATTTTTTACTTCACATATTTTTGTTACTACTATAAAGACATTAATTTCTTCCATTTTCCTCTTTATGGATGAATATAATACTTGTTCAGCTCCTTAAAAATGTCATTATTTAGCATGTGTTAGATTTTCTTGTTGGATTGAATCAAATTTTTCCTCTTCTTTCAATCCCAATTCTTTTCTTTTTTTGGCAAGCCACAAGCACTTTGTGGGGAATAAAAATAATTCAGATTGTTCTACTCTTATGTGGGACATGGTTGAAAGAAGCTCATAATTCACTCTGACATTTCTTCAAAGGAGAAGGTTTCCAAAGTCATCGTTATTGGACCAATAACAGTGTTGCACTTTTCAGAAGTCAGTAGGGCCACACTATGACACACAGGCTGCTCTAACCATTTTGATTCCTTTCATCCATGAATTCTCTTCCTCATATCCTACAGTCTCTCTACACCATGCCACCTGTTCTTTATTAAGGCAAAGGCTGAATGATGTGACTGATATCATCTTTTTACATTTTCACCTCAAAATTTCTCTGCCTCTTATTCCTGTTTGCATTCCCATACAGCATCATGTTTGGTCATATAAAATATATTAAACATTAACTGCGTAACAGGGATTCCATGTTGCACTACTGCCATCCCACTATTGTTTTAGAAATTACTTCTCTCTCGTGACACTTATGTGTGTCCAGTGATTTCTATTGCCTTGGCAGTTCCCCCTTAATCTAAAAACATTGCAAACTTCTCATCCTTAAGACACAAAGACAGTAACTTCTTTCTACTCTACTATTTAAAAAAA
>RJWT010015686.1:0-20276 GCA_004365215.1 Cuniculus paca | reverse complement strand
AATTAAAAAAAAATGCATGACCAGCTACATTGTTCAGTTCTTCCCAATGTGCAGATTTTCTTTCACTATGATCCTTTAGGGATATCCCAGGAAGGGGCTGTACTGTACTTCCATAGCTGTCTACTTTTAGGTGGTGCCTGCAAATTCTGCAGGACCACATGTAAACCAGGTTCTACTCTTGCTCTCTTTGTCAATTGATCCTAGTGTAGCCCCCATGGAAAGATGTATACAAGTTCTCACTAGAGGAAAAAATACAATATAGGAATAGAAACCATGGGCATTTAGAGCACTTCTTTATGTAATTTACTTATACATTCAGGACCTACTTGGACTTGATTATATATATATATATTTCAGTTAATATATATTAGTGTATATATATTATAAATTAGTATATATGTGTATATACTAATTCCAGTTAATGATCATTGCTGTGCACATCTCACTCATGACTTGATGGATCGGGTAGAATCCAGTTCATGATTGATAGTTCAAGACACATGGTAACCTGGTAATCCTGTGTTCCATGGTCAAGAATTCAGTTTCTACGAAAGTCTAGTAGCAGGCCAGGAGTTGTTTCTCTAAAGGAGAGTAGTTGTGTATAAATGATTATAATGTATTTCTCCAAAATCTGAAGTTCCTGCTCTATGATTCACCTACCAGGGCCTCCCAGAGGTGCCAATCAGCATTAACATCTGCCACTATCTCAAGTACCATTAGATCTGCTGGATAGTATGGCCTAATTGGCATAGCAGGCTGCACAGCAACCTGGAAGTATTGTATAACATTCTTTTCTTTTCAGCACCACTTAAAATTAGCAGTTTTCCAAGTCACTCAGTAAAAGGGAATGAGTAACATACCCAACTGTGAAACGTGTTCCTTCCAAAATCCAGATAGATCCATCCACTAGGCACTGTGCCTCTTTCTTGGTTGAAGGTGGAGCCCAATATAATGATTTACCACTCACCTTAGAAAGGATATCTCTGCATGCCTCTCACTCGTGGTCTATTAGAGATATCACTGAACTCTTAGAAATTTCCCTGAGATAGGGTGCAGGTCCTCATAGGTGAATCTTAGAGAAGCCCCTTATTTGGATTTATTTCTTGTTTTCAGACATGCAAATGCTTTACAACAAGTTCTGAGTAGTAGTTATCTCTGGCTCACTTGGTTCAATAAGTAAACTGTCATCCGTGTAATGGATGTGATATCTTCTGAAACAGAATGATGACCAAGATCTCTGTGAACTAAATTGTGGCCCAGGACTGGAAAGTCGATATACTCCTGAGGTAGGACAGTAAAAGTATGTTGCTGGCCTTGTCAGATGAAAGAAAAATGCTTTTGGTTGGCCTTATGTATAGCTATGAGGGAGAAAAAGCCATTTGCCAAATCAATAGGTTCCTCTGAAACATCTCCATCACGATTCAAAGAATCCAATTCTTGTTTTTTTTTTCTCTTGATCAGAACTTTTTAATCAGTTTTTTTTTTTTTTTTTTTTTTTGCGGCAGCTTCAAACCTGTAGTTAAAGGAGAGGAGATTCTTCTTCAGGACACACTTGGAAGTCTTTAGCCTTCTAGTCTATGTATGTCTGGAGCTGGGAATCTAAATCTGGAGCTTAATACTTTCCTGTCTTACTTTGTCCAGAACTGGTAAGAGCAACCACCCAGTGTCATTCTTACTCTTTTAAAATTGTTCAAGAGAATTGTATAGTACAGTTACTAAAGTCCTTGCATCTCAAAAGTGGGTGTGCCTTATGAAGGCTAAAGAAACTGGAGACCTGGAGACTGATGTCAAAAGGTGATGGGCACAAAGCATTCACCCACTGAGGAAGACTGAAATTCTTTAAAGTGGGTTCACTTCCTTCTTTCCTTTTTTATTCCATCCAAGCTATAAATCTACTTGTTGGTGTCACCCATGACCAGAGTTGGTCTCCCACTCTCAATTTGTTGGCCCACATGCTAGCCACCCGCAGGCATACCCAGAACCATGCTTTACTAATCTGCTAGGCATTTTGTAATCCATTCAAACTGATATATTAAATTTAACAGTCACACTCTGCTTGGCTTTTTGCCTCTTAGTAGTCATTTTGCCACTTGCTCTCTTCCCTTCTAAACACTTTGAATTTCTGCTGCAGCATATTTTTGGAAGAAAAAAAAACCAGATTAGAAGCTCACTTCTCTGTTGCTCTTTGTCTCTGGGATCAAGCTTATTTGTTAGATTTTTTTATTTCTTAGCACTATGAGATTACCAGAAGTTCCAGGTCATTACTGTCATGAAAAGGAAGAAGTAGTGCAGATTGCTACCTCAATTAATTTTCCTTCTTTTAGTGAATCTGATGCTTCCAGTCACAGCTATCTTGATTGTCCATGTTTATAACTACCAGAAATATGTTCTTGTTTTGTGACTGTTTTACCCAGGCTTATTAGGTTTTGTTGGCTTAGTTTGGTTTGATAGTGTGTGTTATATTTGTGTTTGGATGTCCCCCCAAAGCCTTATGCAGTCATGAGTGGTCAGGACTTTTCCAGGGCAGCTTAATTTAGAGTTTGTGATTGAGTCATGATTCAATGCTGGGATTAAGGGTGCTCGGATTAAGGGTGGGTGATTGATGGATAAGCTGACTGATCATATTTTCACTGGCCTAATCCTAGCAGGCTGGGTAAGATAAAAGGGGCAGAAAGAGGCTTCTTTCCCCCTTTTCTGGGCCTGCTTGCCTTTGCTGTCTTCCACCACCCTAAACTGTTACCTCTCTGCGTTGTGCTGCCCTGCCTTGGAGCCAGCTGATTATGGACTGAAAGCTTTACAAACCATGAGTTAAATAAATCATTCCTCCTTTTGGTGTCAGGTATTTTGTCTCAGCATTCAGTGAAAAGTAACTAAGATGCTGTGTAACTACTCTGTCACTTTTAAAGACAGAAATTGTATAGCCTATATCAGTATGATGACACAGAATATGGAATGCTGATTTGACGGTTCATATCTGTAATTCCAGCACTCTGGAAGACCGAGGCAGGAGGATCACAAGTTTAACTACAGCCTGGGCAATTTAGTAACTTAGTGACACTTTGTCTCAAAATACAGATGAAACGAAATTTAAAAGGGCCAAGGAAATAATTCAGTGTGAAGGTTTGTGGAACTGATGCACTTTATGTGCCAACAAAAAATATAGCTAAAAATGTTAGCACAGTGCTGGTATAATTAAATGTCCAAGTCAGGGAAGATGATATACCTACTAGGGTTAGGGATTGATAAACTAAGTTCTCACAGCTGAACACTAAGAGAACATAAAACTAGTAAAATCATATAATAGAAGAAATGTCTTAAGTGCTTACAACATGTATGATCTGGATTATGTGTAGTTCTAGATCTTGGTAAGTGATGGGATTAAATAAGGCTTTAAGTATGAAGGTTCATATAGGGAAGCTGTTGAAATTTATTTGGACATCTAAAAACTTCAAAAAGCACCTTTTTACTTCAATTGAAAAGTAAAATACGTAGGCCTTATGACTATCAGTCAAAGTCATGGATTCATCTAGAAAACATCAAGTAATTTATAATAATCAACGTTATATCAGATAAGAACAGGCACTGATTATAGGAAATATCTTCTTTAGGAAACTAGTTGCATTACAGTGGAAAACAATAGCAATAATAATGATCATTTCCTATTTTGAGTGGATTTTATGCATGATTTTGTGCTAGTACCTTCAGTGAAATACTGCTGTAATCCTTAAAAATGATGACGTAAATAACATTATTACTCTCACTTGACAAATGAGAAGTCTGAGGCATGGGGAAAGATAATGTGTGTGTGATTAAGAAGCTACAAAGAGCTTAAATCCAGGAAAACTGTGTCTAAAAACTGTACTCTTTCACATGACTTTATACTATCCAAGTCAAGATTCTTCGATTTTGCAAGCTTTTAAATATTCCTGAAATTGGCAGAACACAAACAACCACAATCATTTTAACGTTGTGTAGTTTATTTATTTACTCTAAGCATAATGTTGCAAAGAATATAGTAATGCATTTTAGGTTGAATGGTATGTGCTTTAGAAGGGATATGCTTTGATAGCATTTATTGTTTAAGTAGCACATAAATAAGGGCATATATAATACTATGGCAGCATATAAAATGTGCCAGTGTGTGTAAAGTAAATTTGTCATGCACATAGCTATTTTATATCCTGGTCTAGCCTTGTATAAATACCACACCAGTGTACTTGCTAGAACTTTGAAATGTCATTTAATGTCATTTTAATACTTACCTTCACTACCCTGGCAGATTTAGTTAAATAACTTTGAAAGCTTACTTTTAGAGCTTGCCAGGCAAAATATTCTATGGTCTGTTTTGTTATCCAATTTATCATTTCATAGTCTGTCAGAATATGCTTTTTTATTTGCAACTAAAAGTCTTCAGTGGAAGCCAAAACCATATATATATTTTCACTCCTATAACACACGAAGGCAGATTTCACTCAATGTTTGGGCCCTTTTGATGCTAGCAAGTTAACAAAAATGGACCATTTTCTAAAATCATCTTCATAATAATATTTTGAGTTCAATCCCTCAGATGTTGATGAATCAATCATTAATTTTTGCTTATGATTAGTTTAGGTATCCATGATAAAAAGTATTTAAACTAAGAATAAACTGTAGGGTTTTTTTTGTTTTTGTTTTTGTTTTTGTTTAAGCTTATCAAAGTAACACTGGAAAGCTGCGTTCTACCTCAATGCAGTTATGACAGCTGACTTCCTTTATTAACTCTTAATTATCTTTCAACTTTTCTGAGAGTCTTTTGATACAAATGTTTAAGAGCTTGCTTTAAAGCCTGTTCATCTCTTTCATTTCTAAAAACATCAAAGGAGTGTGGCATTTCAGAAGACTGTCAAAATGTGTTGAAACATTTGAAAGAATGCATATTATCATAGATTGGCATAGTTTGTGTACATTGTTACTTTTCAAATTTTCAGCTCTATGTATGAAAGAGGAAAGAGATTCTGTTTGGGGGAAATACATAAGGCATAGGGCCTCCAGTGTCTTCGACTTTTCTCCAGAAGAAATTAAAGAGAAGAATTCATCAAATGTTAAGAACTTAGAAACTCTGCAATGTTTGTCCAGAGTCCCAGGCCTCAGAGCAAACGCTCTTACGCTGCTGGGCTCCAGGGAAAGACTTCAGCCAAGATCAACACAAGCAGAAACTCCCTCTGACTGGGGCTGTGGAGACAGCTGCAACCACTTAGCTGGAGTACCACTCAGATTCCTGTCCCAGAAAACACCGATGACATGGGAGATGGGCCGGAGAGCTCTGTCAGGGTCTCACTCCAGCTGTGGGCAGAAGAAATGTTTTCTTTCCCTGAAAACTGTAAATAGATGGGTTCAGCCCTGGTCATAATAAACCACGAACAAAAAATCAAAAACAAAAAACATAAACCAAAGGAAAAAAACCAAATCCAAAAAACAAAACAAAGAACCACTTCTTTTCCTTAAATTATCCTAGGTCTCTTGTTTGTTTGTTTGTTTTGGTATATTAATCATTACTTGGCTTAAATCATCTCTCTGTTGGATCAGAAAACACCATCACCACCATCACCAACAAAAAAACCTGACTCACTTTTCTTAGGTTAATCTTTAAATGAAATTGCATAGTATCTACAGTAACATTAGAGTCCAACTTGGAAAATAATTTTTTCATCTTGATGTTCTTAGTCTTTAAATGTAGTCATACTTTGTTGCTTGAGATTTTATTTTCCTCTTGTTCTGTACAGTAACTCTGGTTGTATGATTCTTAGGTGAAAATAAAATAATACTATGTGAAAGAACAAATAGTTTTTTCCCATCTTTACTGAGGTATGATTGGCAATTAAAATCTTTGTATATTTAAGTTCTATAATGTGATTATTTGAAAAATAAATGAATTGTGAAATATTCACCATAATCAAACTAATTAAGGTTTCCATCACCTTACATAGTTAGCTAATTTTGGTGTGGTAAGCACACTTAATACTTTCATAGCAAATTTCATATATAGAGTATATTACAATATTGATAGCTGTAATAATGTTGTTGTACATTAGATTACCAAAGTTATCTTGCATAGCTTAAACTTTTTTCCTCTTGGACAATATCTCCTCATGTTCCCTTTTTGTTCAACCTTCATAGTCACTATTGTACTCTCTGTTTCTATGAGTGCGATATTTCAAAATAGTGTATTACTGATATGTGCAATATTAAAAATATTTTCACTCAGTTACTCAGTTTATATAAAAAGTGACCTTTGATCTTGTGAATATAGCTTTAAATACTACTACTAGTCAGTCTTGTAGCAACAGCTATGGGTAGAGTGGGGAAGAAATATCAAAAATAGGAGAAATGAGTATAAAAGAAAGTGACAGCATTATTGCACTTCCAAACATTTTTGTATACCTGAAGATGGCACGCACCAAAATATGGGATGTTGGCAGTGACATTTTGAACTGGACGAAAAAACACTCAGATGTTTTTTTCAAAAAATTATTTTGTCTATCTTAGCTTAGATACTTATATGATTATACTTCATAATTTTGTGATAAATTGAGTTTTGGGCTCGAGCCCCAGTATGATTTATTAAAATATGCCAGTTATACTAGAAGCATTTTTTAGTGACTTCTGTTAAAGAATACTCCACTTTAAAAATAATGAATATGATCCTAAAATTACTATACTCAAAAAGTATAGGTGAATTTTACTCATTTATTCAGTAAGTGTTTTCTGTGTGCTAGGCACTATTCCAGACTCGTAATATACCAGCAAACCAGCAGACCCCTTGCCTTCATGTAGGTGTTATTTCAGGAGAGGGAAGGCACGGCACACTGAGACTGAGAGGTTTGTAGCTCATACAAGGGAATCGGTAACAGATTTCCTGCAAAGGTGACTTGGTAGAGAATATGTGAAATGATATTGAGAATCAAACCATGTGCCTGTCTGAAAAATGTCCCAAGGAGAGAGAAAAGCTAGTGTGAAATCCCCTTGGTATATTTGAGAAGGGGCAAGGTAGTTTGGCTGGACAAACTGAATGGAGGGAGTGTGTGATGGTTATGAGGGCATAAATGTATAGTTATGACCATCTGGGGCTCTTGATCTAACAGGAAACCATTGGAGATCTGCGTGGAAAAGAAGGATGATTCAATCTGACAAAAGTTTCAGTAGAGTCCCTGTGGCTTTTGTGTGCATTACAGAACAGGTTGGCACAGAGAGCAGAAAAAGAAGGAAGTTAGCAACTTGAAACAGGAGCCTAGCAATAAAACATGTAAGAACTGGTAGTATTGTTCTCCAGTGTTGTAACCTGAATACATCTTGAAAATAGAACCTATAGGTTTTGACAATGGTTTGGATGTGGTATAAGAGAGCAAAGATTAGGGCTAGGGATTTAACTCAGTGGCATAAGCACCTGTCTGGCAATCGTGAGGTCGTGAGTTCAATCCCTGGTGCTGCACAAAGATTAAGGGTTGAGTCCAAAATCTTTTACTTCAGCACTTGAAAAGTGGTATGGAAGACTTCAGGGGGAACTGGATTGTTTTGGAAATTCAGGGGATCCCTTGAATGTCTCCAGTGGCTGAGAAATTAAAGATGAGAGAACTATATGGAGGTTGATTTGATCAAAAGCACAAAAATTACAGGTCTAGGGAAGAGGAATACGAGAAATGGGTACTGTGTGACTTTATTTGGGGAATTACTTTTAAGTACTCAACTAAGATACAAGAAAACATTTCAAGTAAAAGAGAATTGTGCCGATGGTAGACAAGTCCGAGGAGAACCATGTTAGAATTTCCAAACCAAGTTTATCTTCAGTCTGAAAGCCAGAAGTATTTTCTCCAACCCGTAAGACAACTGATAGGATACTGAGGGTTCCTTCAGAACATGTCTACTTATCTCTCAATTGGCCCTGAAATGTGGCTATTTAAATGTGTGCAGGACACAAAGTGCTGACAATCAATGCTCTGGTGTCACACAGATGGAAATCCTGGCCAAGACCCTCATCATTTGGATGAGCATGAGCAAGATATGTGATTTTTTAAAACTTTAGTTCTTCCATCTTTACAATAGTGGTCTGATAATTAAATGAGGTAATGACTGCATTACACATAGCACAGTGCTTGCCAAAGAATCAATACCAATAAACGTTATCTGTTCTATCACCTACCCTCAAGATGTCCCTGAGCAGGAGTGAGATTCAATGCTCAGGGTCCCAGGGGGCAGCACAGAGGAGCATGCACACAAATCTCCCTTCACCAGCATGAAAAAGAACAGCTGTTTCCCAAATGGAGATCAGATGTTTGGAATTTTTTGTGTTATTGCTTTTGTAAAGTCATGTGGGTTGTCAGTCTAAAGGGCTAAAGAAACTCTGATGTAAATGTCAAATTTTTTCATTTCTTGGATGATTTGAGGAGAAAGAGCATAAAAAGCATTGCCTCAGAAACAGAAATGCAGCTGTAATTTTTTTATCAAAATGATTATTATATAAATTTAAAGGGTACAATGAAGTAGAAATATGAAGACTAGCAGATTAAATGAAAATTGACAAGAATTTAATAATGCATAATTATGCTTGCTTTCATTTCAAAAAGATTTATTATTCCATACTTTGTATTATGCATTTTATTAAAAATTATTGATTTTGTAGATTTAAAATTCATACATTAATTTATACACACATTTACCTATACAATTATGTGATGATTTGAGTGGTGGTATACCAGAATATGGAGTGATTATACTTTGGTTATTATGGATATTTTTCATTTAACTATAATTCCAGTATTTTCTATGCTTGTTACAGAAATTCATCATAATTACCAAATGCAGTGTGAGCTAATCAAATGATACGCTTTTTAGTTTTGTTTTTACTTGTGTTAGTACTGTTTCTAGTTCATGATGATTACATTCACCGTGGAGAACAAGCCCAGGACACATTTCAATCCCTTTGTTCCCCCGCTTGTATTTTTCCAGCATCAGATTCATTTATTTATCTTACAAGACCTTATAAAATTAATTATCACATATACAAATTAAAAACTGGACTAACAGGCCAAAGAACATACAAAACATGTAAGACAGTTGTACTCACTTGAGGTATACTTTTAGATACATTGCACTGGATTATAATGCTTTTTTTTTCTTTCTCTTTCTTCCTATTATGTCTTCTACTTCGCAATATGTGTTGAGTTTTTCTTATAAGAGAAACATGATATTTAAGCTTGTGTGTCTGAGTTATTTCACTTAACACTTTGGTCTCAGAGTACATCCATTTTCCTACAGATGACTCGTCTATCCTTCTTTAAGGCAGAGTAGTACTCCATCGTGGATAAGTACCACCTTTTTTTTTAATCCACTCATCGGATGATGGAAATGGGGAAGAAAAGGAGAGACGTGGATCCCTGGGATCCAGGAAGATTTCATTTAGCCACACACAGTGGAAGATACTTACAGTCTTTGGAGACAACAAGATCACAAGTTGGAGACCAGCCTCGGCAGTTTAATGAGCCCTCGCATCAGAGCAAAAACATTAAAAAGGAACTGGGGATCTCGCTCCACGCTTGGCCCTGGGTTTGATTCCCAGAATCGCAAACATATATATTTTTATAAATAACTTTATTCATAAATGTCAAAATAGAGATCTCATTCAAACACCCACAGATGAAATTTTATTTCCCAGTTAGACAATTTAGGGTTTTTTCCAATAAAATTGGAAATAAGACCAACAAGATGTTTGATACAAAAATGTTGGTAAACAGTATTAATTAATTATAGGCTTTGTTAAAAATCGATTCATTCATTTACTTATATTAAATAGGAATCAAAGTGGCCCTGAATATAAGCAAAGGAAGTTAGAATATTAATAGAATTATTCAAATAATGCATTTAACTAATTAAATTAAGTATTAAGAAAATGTATTCAACTAATGTATTAACCAATGTTGACCCTTTGATATAATTCACATTATTCTCTTTGCCACTTCATCTCAAATCTTGAAATTTCTTTGGTTAAAAATTAATTTAATAAAGTAAACAAATTTTATGGCCAAGCCAATATTTCAATGACTATTCTAGTATTTTTGAATTATCTGAGTAACTTCCACATATCTCCACCAAATTTGCTCTCAGATCCATCTACAGATGA
The DNA here is from genome assembly GCA_004365215.1 of Cuniculus paca. NCBI lineage: Eukaryota > Metazoa > Chordata > Mammalia > Rodentia > Cuniculidae > Cuniculus > Cuniculus paca. Next base: position 10,123 of record RJWT010015686.1, on the reverse strand, counting down.
TCACACACTGCAGGCAGTCTCTTTTGCACCATTTGATAATGTCTACATACAGAAAATTGATGGAAAGTACACAATTATTACGGTTCATAGGTTCCTTGCTGCATCTCTTGAAATGTCTGTAAAGATGTTTTTCTTTTTAGGTCAGAAATAAACCTGAAAAAGCTTAAGCACATGTCTGGTCAGTTTCAGATGATGGTAACTATGTGAAAGTTTCTATGTTATCTCCTCCTTAAAATAAATAAAATGACTTAGCTTTTCCTAGCTGGCGTAGAAATGTCTATGATGGCATACAAAATAATCCTTCTAATGTTGGACTTTGCTCAGATTAATTTACCAGGTTACTTTTGGTTCCCAGAGAACATCTCGTCTAGTAATCCATGAATTTCATGGAAATTTGCTGTTTAGTATCCTGAGAAAATATTCTACAATTTAGAGGAAATTTAGGACGGCCATGTTTTCAACATCCTTCACATGGGCTCTGAATGCTTTTGAGGATGCCGGTGGGCGTTTAATGAGAACGCAAAGTAGGGACTGTTAAGTCCAAACAAGGTTTATTCTCAGAAGCTGCAGCAGGAGTCATGGAGGCTAACTAAGGCCAACTCTTACAGCCAAGCGCAGTTGGCCTTCATCAGCCACCTGATTCAGCACAGCTGTTTCCAAAGGGAAACAAGAGGCATGCAATTCGCTCTCACAGGATTGGATTGTGCCTTATTTATTTATGGTAGATCTTTGGGTTGAGAGGTTACATAATCACATGTTTATAACCTATTAATTGGTCACATAATTTATCTATTGCTGATCATGCAAGCAATTTTTAGAGATTATTTCAATAAATTTTTAAAGGTCTCTGAGTGCTATAAAAAAATCCCAATGCCTTAAATTGGATCATGCAAGAAACCAAATAAATCATATTATTTTGCATTTCTGGCTTTGGAAACAAACCACACTTTGAGAATACTCAGGAAGAATTACTAAAGCTGGCCTTGCCATGAGCAACACAACCCACAGTTCTTTCCTGAGACTATTAAAGTTTATTTTGCTAGGAACAGGGAAGGATGGTAAAGAATGCAGTTCAGGAGATGATCTAGCTAAGAGATGTGAGAAATATCCTGAAAGAAAAGAGAACACTTTTCTTATTTATATCAATGAATAGATTGTAGGACCAAGCAGTCTCCTGGAAGATTGTAACCCATAAGATATTTTGGTTCCAGGATGATATAAAATTCAAATAATAACAGTAAGCTTCTACTATTATTAAAACTACTCTTTCCACAGTTGTAGTTGACGACCTTAGAGTAGATATTTCTAAGCAGTAGATCTGAGGAGTATTAAAATGCAGAAGTAGTACATTTGGTGGCTTAAGAGACCAATAAAGGACACAAACATAGGTTTGAAAGGGAGTCTATATTACAATAAATGTATTTTCTTCACCCTCCCAGTATCATCTGTGCATATCCAAAGACAGGATTTTTTCACCTTTGTACCTTAAAAATAATAGGATGTAATTCAATAAAATTCAAAGAATTTTTTCAAAGCTATAGAAAAATTAATGTTATCGATAGATGTTTTCTGTGGATATTTCATATAATACAATGTAGACAGTACCACTCAAGATTTTCTTAAAGATTTCAAAACTACATTCTGGATCCATTATAACCACTCAGAGAAGCAGCTTTCCCTTCTCCTCCCTTCCCTTCCCTTCCCTTCCCTTTCCTTCCCTTCCCTTCCTTTCCCTTTCCTCTTCCCGCCGATTCCCTTCTTCCCCTGTTCTGCTATCTCTCCCCTCCTCTCCCTCCCCTGCCCTCCTCATCTTATCCTCTCTTCTCCTTTCCTCTCCCCTCCTCTTCTGTTCTCTGCTCTGCTCTCCTCTCCTCCTCTCCTCTCTCTCTCCCCCTCTGCCCCTTTTCTCCTCCTCTTCTTCCTCTTTCTTCTTTTTCTTCTTCTTATTCTCCTTCTTCTCCTTCCACTGAAATGTTTTCTCTGTACTTTTTTTTAAATTCTTAAAAAATTTTTACTTTAAAGATAATAAAACCCAACAAAACAAAACAGAATAAATCCAATCAAAACACAGCAGTGAAATTGCTACAGAACATCAAAGCAGGATAATAGGAAAACAACAATGGCTACCATAATATATCTTGTTATCATCACAGTAGTTGTCCATTCCATTGGACATAGCAAAATCAGACCAAAACAAAACAGAATAAAACCAATCAAAGCAGAATATTGAGTAAAGCCAAAAAAAATTGATAAGAACAAAACAGAATAGTGAGAACAATATTAGACTTCAAAAATAAGAAAAAATCCCCCATATTTGCCACATTGCATACTGTTATCCTCCCTATAGATGCCCAGACTGCTGGCCACAAGCCTCTAAATTTAACCAAACCCTAGAAGTCTTTGGTTGCTTTTTGTATCTCTGTTGCTGTCAACTCAGGCTGACCTTCAAACCAGCTGGTGGCTTCCAGGGTGAGGGGGTTTGGTGAATCTCAGCCTGCTCACCGGTAGGTTTACAGGAGGCACTGACTTTTCCGTTCCTGGGTTCCACATGGTCTGCGCGGCTTAGCAGAAAGTCTGGCTAGTTGGATCCTTGATTGGCTCCTCCCAGTCCCAGCATGGCCCATTCTCAGGAGTTGCTGTCTGGCTTTTCCCCTCCTGGGCCCCGCATGGTGTCTTTCTGTACTTTTCTTAAAGTGAATATTGGCTCCTTACAAAATTTAATCCCTTTTTCCTTCAATGCATTTCTACATATCCCCAAGGAGAATTAAAAAGAACCCTCTTGCTTTCTGTTTGTAACTGGTGTCATTCTTGGGTTTTGTGATGGAAAATACATTTTCAAAGAGATTGGGAAAGATAAAAATAAAATTCTGTAGAAAATAACCAGGCAGATCATTGTTGGGTAGCCAGTGAGGCCAAGTGAATACTGATTTTAGCAATAGTGAGAAACAGTTGGCTAAGAACATACTCTGCAGGGTTTTAGTCCTACTGAACTGTAAAGTCCTGCAAAAGTTTACTTAAGCTTACTAAGCTGTAAAGTCCAAAAAATGTTCCTTAACTTTTCTGTGGTTTGGTTTTTTTCATTTGTAACCTGGGCACTGTTATGGCTTGTGTCTAGATGTCTCCCCAAAGCCTAGTGCAGTCATAGATGGGTCTCGTTAGAGGTAGCTGAATCTAGTATGTGATGCTGGGATTAAGAATGTGACGCAGAGATTGATTCATGATATGATGCCAGGATTAAGGGTGTCCCACCTTGAGTGCCAGTGCTACTTACTCCAAGGAATAAAATACAAGGCACAGAAGAAGGAGTGCTGTTGTCACTGCTCATTGCCTGCTGGTTTTTCACTGCTTTGATGCCTTCTCCCGACCATGAACTGTTTCTCCTCTGTGATGCCCCTCTGCCATGTCTCTCTGTGTGAAGCCAGCCAAATATGAACTCTACTAACTGTGAGCTGCATAAACCCTTCCTCCTTTAACTTTAGGTGCTGGGTATTTTGTGTCAGCAACAAGAAGATAGGTGACTAAGACAGGCATGATAATAACAAATCCTCAAGAAACCATTGTGAAGAGCTCATGAGATAAAAAGTGTTAAGTATTCATATATACTCTACACATATTACCTATCAAATGATTGTGGTTAGTTATGAATATTTTAATATGCTTCTTCAGTTCAAGGACAAAGAGATGTAAGAAAGAATAGAAACAGAAAACTCTGAAAGTCATGTGGTAGAGGACTCTTTGATGACTTCAAGGAGAGTGTACTACATTTGTAAAGGGTTAGCCTCATTCCTGTTTCATTTTACATTAATTTTGTTTCTCTATTGGCACCTTTCTAAATGAGAATAAATATCCTTTTAAAACTACTGAAAAAATGTAAATTACTGTATATTTGAATAACATCAATAGAGTATGTGCATTTATATGTCTTTCACGTAGGTATCTAGGAGTACTTTATCACTGATTTTTTCTTTGGAAAATTGGAGTTTTTTTTTTGATAATTGGAGTTCTATAAAAAAATTTGGGTTCTGTTTTTCTATTTGTGGAATCCAAATGATCTGATGAATTCTGAAACCTACAAATTAGAAAACATTCCAGATGATATCCAAAAGTAGAATTGTAATTCACAAATATAACAATAATAGATAACACTGACTGAATGCCTACTAGACACTAGACACAATTCTTTGCATTTTATGCAATATTTTGTTTAGTCTTCTCAAAAACTTGGTAAGGCAGGTGATTTTTTTAATGTAAAGTATGGTGACATCATTACAGAGAAAATAAAGGATTAAACCTGATTATATGGATGGAAGTGGTAGAGCTGAGGTTTAAAACAAGAATACAATTCCAAAAAGCATGGATTTCCCCATTCTCTCAAAATATATAGTAGTCTAAGTATCATACTATGAATATGATTTCCCTGAATGCTATGCCTGTTTGAGTTGATTGAGAGACAGCAATAAGCTGTTGGTTTTGATCACTGATACATACCCTTCCCTTCATTTATCACATCTTTGACCCAGATAACTGCATCAGAAGCAGTTGTCATTATTATAAAGATATTGATGCTTGAGGCAGAAGAATTAGCTCATGATATAAGAATTCCTCTTGAATATTCACATTGCAGTCAGTAGAATTCAGGGGACTTTTCCCTCATTCTTGCAGCTTCTCGTAGTTATTTCCTAAATTAAAGGAAGACCTCCAAACATCTGCTTTGGAATAGCCATGTCTAATTGTCAAGGAGTTTTTATTTACTTATTTTGTATTCAAACAAACACTGAGACTGAATCCCTTAAACAGAACATCATAACCTTTGCTGGTTGGGTCTCCTGGAGATAATTAATAGAAACATGACTAAATATACTGGTTGACTACAACAGTAAATTAGGGGGAAAATGGTCACTGGGCAGGGATACTAGGGAACTCTCCAGGGCAACCTGCTTTACGACTGCTATGAAAGGACAATAATGCTCTTGTTCAAACACTCACACATGATTTAAAAAATCCTCTCTGGTAGCTTTATTACGTCGTAAATGAAATTTTACAAAGTACCTGCATAGGTGGTCTCTTTAAAATCTGCCAATGTGCTTTTAATATGTGATTTGGTGCCTGAATTAGTCCTTGTTGAGAGACAGGTAAACAAAAACTGCACATGGACACTGAGATATATGCTCACATTTAAGGCCATGATGACGAAAGGTGAGGTTTATTGAATAATTTTGCTAGATTCTAAGGGTAGATACATGAATCAAAAATATGGTGACAGTTTAAATTTTTAAAATAACATGGTATACATTGCCAGAAAATGGGACAGGTGTGTTAAAAGGGGAAGGGAGCATTTTGAGGCAGATTAATGGCAATGTGTCTTTTACCAAAACAATTTTTTCTGTTCTATCAATACATGAAAAAGGAGTTTGTTCCATTTTTCTCTTTTAAAAAATTAGCTTTATTAGTAATGTTAGGTATACATAATGATCACATTTGTCATAGAAAGTAAATATTATTCTGTATGCTCATCTACCTTATTTATTGGATCAGACACTGTACAACTTCTGGCTCCACCCAAAGTCTAAATGACCACAATAGGGAAACAGTTTGAATCAATTCATGACATGAAGTTAGCCAAATACTGCAAATAAAGATTAAAGAGAGGATTGTCAGGCCTGCTTCAGGAAGTGGAAAGAATGATCAGATAAGTGTGTTTGAAGTGAGTGGGGGTATTTTTTACAGCAGGATTAAATACAATATATCCCCAGTGCACAAAAATAAATAAATAAATACAACATATCCTTTTCCTGTAATTTAATTATTCAACATTTTTCTATCATGTCTCTTATATATGCAATAGGTACATTGATGCTACTACTGCTTTTGGGTAGAACAATTTTCAAAACATTATAAAGATCATATGAATACATTTAAATTTAGCCGCTGGATTTTAGTGTGGAAGATTGGCATATATACTTTTTAAAGTATTGAGAAATTAGTGAAATAAACATGAAGCAGATATATCTATTTACCTAGAAATGTCTCAAGTTTATCCTTCTTTATGACTGAGTAGTACTCCATTCTATAAAAAAAAACCTCATATTTTCTTTATCTATTCATAGATTGATAGGCAATTGGGCCATTTACAAGATTTAGTTATTACCAACTGTGCTGCTATAAATATGGGCGTGCGTTTATCACTGTGATATGGTGCTTTTAATTCTTCTGGGAAGGTGCCAAGAAGGGGAATAGCTGGGTCAAATGGAACTTGGAGTCCTAGCTTTTTTTCAGGAATTTCCAGACTGATTTCCACAGTGCCTGCACCAGTCTACATGCCCATGAACAGTGGACAAGGGTCTTGTTTTCCCTGTAGTCAAACCAGCATTTGTTATTGGTTGATTTGATAACAGACATTCTTTCTGGAGTGAGATAGAATCTGAGCATCATTTTAATTTACATGTATCAGATGATCAGTGATGTTGAATATTTTTTCATTTATCTATTTGGTATTTCACTTCTTCATCTGAGAAGTGTGCATTCATTTCAGATGCCCAGTTTTGGATTGGGTCTTTAATATGGGGGGGTATGATTTGAGTTCTCTATATATTCTAGATATTAGTCCTTTTTCTGAGGAACAACAGGCAAAATTTTTCCCACTCTGGGTTGTCTCTTCACTCTGTTGATGATTTCTTTTGCTGTGCAAAAGCTTTTTATTAAGATGAGATCCAAGTTGTTGATTCATTTTAATATTTCCCATGCAGAGTTTTGTTCATGAAATATTTGCCTACATCTATGTCTTCAAGAGTTCTGCCTACTTTCTCTCCGACCAATTTGGTGTTTCTGTTTTGATATTAAGAACTTTGATCCATGCCAATTTTAGTTTAATGAATGGTGAGAGACATGAGTCTAGTTTTAGTCTTCGGCATGTGGAAGGCCAATTTTTCCAGCATTGTTTTTTAAAAAGGCTGTCATTCTTCAAGTGAAGATGTTTGGCCCCTTTTCTGAAGATAATGTGACTGAGTGTACAAAAAGTTGTTTCTGGATCTTCTAATCTGTTCCATTGATCCTTGGGTCTGTTTTTTTGCAGGTACCATGCTGGGTTGTTTTTTTTTGTTTGTTTGTTTTGTTTTTTTTTATCACATTAGCTTTGTAGTATAAAGTCAGGGATTTTGATGCCCCGTGCCTTGCCTTTGTTACCCAGAACTGTTTTTGCTATCTTAGGTCTCTTCAGTCCAAATGAATTTTCAGAAGGTCTTCTCTAATTTTGTGAGGTATGCTATTTGTATTCTGCTTTGAGATTGCATTTGTTCTGTATAACAGTTTTGGGGGTATGTCTATTTGCACTGTTAGTTCTTCTTTTCCAAAGCAAAGGATATATATATCCACTTTCTGAAATCCTCTTTGGTCTCCTTTTTCAGAGTACTGCAATTTTCAACGTAAAGGGCTATTACTTTCTTTTTTGGATTTATTCCTATGTCATTTTTTTTATGCTATTGTGAAAGATGTGGCTTCTATAATTTCTCAGTGAGTTTATTATTTGTGTATAGGAATGCTATTGATGTTGAGTGTTGAGTTTGTAATGGCTATGCTACTGAGTTTGACTATGAAATCTAGAACTCTTCTACAGAAGTCTTGGGATCTTCTATGTGGAGTACCATGACATACCCAAATAATGCCACTTTAACTTCTCCCTTTCCTGTCTTTATTATTTTTATTTGTTTCTTTTGTCTAATTGCTCTGGGAAATATTTCCAGAAATATCTTGAATAGCAGTGTGAGAGTGGGCATCTGATTTTGTAGCGAATCTGGTATTTTTTTGTTGAGTTTTTTTGTCTAATTGATCTATTTGTAATAGTGGGGTACTGAGTTCCCCCATTACAATTATGTTAGTGCTTATTTGATTTTTCACACCTTTTAATATTTGTTTTGTATAGTTTTGGCCACCAGTATTTGATGCCCTAATAGGAAGGGTAAATACATTGCCCAAAAAAGGAAAAAAATATATTTAAGACTATATATCTGGATTTCAAAATATACATGTTTTGTTATATTGATGTATTGGGTTACCTGATAGATGTTAGGCTCACTCAATTTGTAGAACTATAAACAACAGAGTATCAGAGATATTAAATGACAAAATCAGGCTAAAAAATTCTTAATAGCCAATGTTATGTGCCCAGTCTAACAAGGTAGAATTTAAGGGAAAAGGCTATATATAAATAGCAATTTTAGAAAACATATATTGAATGAAATCATATTTCATCACATGAAATTCACAGAAGGAGTGAATGTAAGAATTTATATTTAAATGTAATGGTTACATCATTAATAGTAAGATCAATTTGATACATAAGCTAGAATGAACTGGACAAATAAACCAAAATGGCCTAAAGGAGACAAAATATCTCAGCCATCAATATGTCTCAGAATAGGATGGCTTCTTTTCTGACTAGTTCCATGGCTATATTGCACCAAGAACCAATGTTGCTAAAGCATCAATAAAATGAGTTAGTACTCAGCAGTGACAAGCAACAAGCTACTGATTATGGAAGTAAATGTATGAACCTCAGATTCATTATGCTAATTGAAAAAGCCAGACTCAAATGTTATCAGTTGTTTTATTCTACTTGCATGGCATGGGAAAATGTGCAATCAGTGGCTATAAATTATTGACTAGAAGAAGGCATGAAGGGACGTTCTGAGATGCTACAACTATTCTATGTCTTGCTGTTACATGACTATATACATTTGCCAAAATTTGTATACTTTTGCTCCTGTATTTCACTATATTTAAATTTTAATTCTGTAAGTTTAAAAATAAACAAACAAAAGGGTTCATTTGTCATCTTTTACATGTCCTCTTATCTTCTCAGAAATTTGCCTCATGGTGACAAGATGGCTGCCACATTCCTAGGCATTACAACCAGACAAGATAATGTCCAGCTGATGAAAAACTGTTTCTTTAAATGCTTTCCTTTTATGTATAAGAAAAATTTTCAGAAGCCTCTCTTACTACTCTGTCCCACAGTTTTCTTACAGATGTCACAGACTAGACCTGGCTCACACATACACTGGTTAATCATTCTGGCAAGGAAAACCAGTTAACACAATTTAACCATGAGATTGAGATACAGAAACCTTTGCTCATACTAGATACCTAAACACATTAGAAATTCAACTGATAGAACTAAAACCCAGAAGTGGTTGATATCACTACTAGAGGTGAACAACTAGCAGTGTTTATTCTGCCAACTAGAAACCTTGTAATTTTATTCAACTTTGGATGAAGTCATTGGGAACTATCTCTAAAACAAAACAAGCAAAACAAGCAAAATCAAATATGTGCTAAGAGTTAGCATTATTTGCTTACTTTGCTTCTATGTACTGGTACTTGCACATAGTGTTGAACACATCCTTTTATAATTAGGGATACAATTCCCCTCCATGTAATACTCTAGAAGAAACGGTCTCGATGAAAGATAGAATATGTCACATGAGCAATGAATGTGAGAAATAGTACTAAACATGTGGAAGGCACTTTACATAGTATTTTTATGTTGCCAAAGACTAGAGAAAGAAACATAAGCAGGGAGTACAGTATAATTTAAGGGGGAAATGTCAAATATGTTAGGAGTTATCCCAATTCCCAATATTGGTAAATTTTTCATCACCGTGAGTATTCAAGCCTTACCTTCAAGTTGCCTGTAGGGATGTAGCATAAGAGGACTCTATTTTAGCTGAGGGACAGTGGTACTGGACACTTCAAGACCCTTTGACATATCTAGTTGATGGAAATTATTTTTATTTGACACACAAGGAAATATATATGTATGTGTGATTGTGTATATAGAATATTTAAAAGTGTATATAAAGATAAATATTGTATAGTGATATACATATTATATATAGAAAGAGACAGAGAGAGAGAGAGAAAGAGAAAATGATCTTGGGTAAAGCATAACAATTCATTCTGGAAACATGCTTGTAATCCAAAGCACTTGTATATTGAAGAAAATTTCTCCATAAGAAATATTGGGAGCTCAGATGATCCATTCCACAACCCAAAAATATTCATATAAAATCACTACAAAACAGTAACATAATGCAAAATATAAAGAAAAATAAACAAATTAACCTGC